>JAJJMA010260413.1:0-18477 GCA_023529015.1 Papaver nudicaule | reverse complement strand
ACTACAGTTTACACTTTCACTACCAAGCATTCAACACAGTGCAATTTCAGGCCACACGACTATGTAAGGCATAAAAGCCATCAAGTCACGAAAGCATATCATCACAGACTCAAATTATAGCAAAAACTTGTATCTAAACGAGTCATGGCAAGTCTAAATTGTAACTGTGAAAGCAAGCATAAAACTTTGTGGATTACCTTATTTATCCACTGTTTACATCCCCCACTCGACATCATCAACACGAGTAACTTTCCGCAACACACCTACTCTATATCCTGTACACAAATTGAAACCAGGATTATTACCATAGATAATGTACATAAACAAGATAATAAAAATCTATGAACAGGAAATAGTTCGAACATCATTACCTGATCACCTTCTCCATCCCAATACTGATCATCTCTCATTATTGTTGAAAGTAATGGTTCTTGTTCTTCATTAACGGCTGCACCAAAGACATGTGGATCTTCATAAGCATTCTTATTGGGGTCTGATCTTATGGGAGATTCCAGAACCAAATTCCAGCCATCCCTTGTCACATCCCGGCAGTAAAAAACTTGTCCTGCCTGAGAAGCATGGATGAATGGCTCGTCGACTTCTTTTGAGCTTCTCGCAAACTTATCGAAGTTGACAAATCTAGCCTTTGTCTCAGGATCCACATAAGATCCATTTGTTTTTTCTTCGACTCGCACCCAATCACAATAAAAAACCACTTCAGTGAAATCTCCATAGTCCAGTTCAAGTATCTTTTGCAAAATGCCGTAGTAGGTAGTATCGTCATCGACTAGGTTAGTATCTCTGGAGCTTGCTCTGAAACTTGTGCAAGCATCCAAGGTGACACCACTGTTTTGTGTAGCCATATGTAATTATGCATCCGCTGTATAAAAAAGGTAGCCATTCACCCAGTATGCATTATAAGAAGTAGTTGAGAACGCAGGACCAATTACCAGCCTACGAAAATCTGTCATCGGAGTGCCTTCAAGTTCTTTCTGTAGCCATGGAAAGTAGTCCAAGGGCTTCATCCTTGCTCCAGTTGTACGAGGTTGGTGAAACTGTTGAAGATATGTTTTGTATTTCCTATCAACAACCAAAAACAGTGGTAATAAGTCTTCTGCATTGAGCACACATATAACAAAAATCACAAAAAATAAAAGATACAAGGTAATAAGTCTTCCGCATTGAGCACACATGTAACAAAAATTACAAAAAAGAAAAGATATAAGGCATATTCACAAATAACCAATTTCTTACTCTCCCCATTCAGTATTTTCCTCTGCATGATTCAATATCCATTTACGGACTTGTTCATATTGTACGTTGGTCAGTGTATACGGTTTTCCATGGGAATTCTCTGGATGTGGACCTTCGTAAGCATCTTTTGGCATTTCTATCTTTCCACGACACTTATAAGTCTTCCGTCTCCCCTCAGGAATGAACTCCATGCAATGGCGTGCTCCTTCATTGACCTCGTACTGACTTGCAATAGAACCTTCTATGTAATTTGTGTTGCGACCAAGAACCTTGTAGGTTCTCATCATCCTGCATTAGAGAAAAGGGTTGTTATAATGTTGAGAGTTAATCCGAAAATAAAATAAATAGATACCAGTATATCAGTAACTAAAATATTGTACCTCTCAAAAGGGTACAATCACCTAAACTGAACAGGCCCCAAAAGAAGAGCCTCTTCGGCCAAGTGTACGACTACATGAGTCATACTAACAAAAAAAGCAGGTGGAAAGTATATTTCGAACACACATATTGACTCCACAACACGATCATGCATTAGACGAAGCTCGGCACGATCAATAACCTTAGAACACAAGACTTTGAAAAACAACGATAAATGTCGAACAGCTTCAACCAAAGGCTTGTGATTTTTAAAACAATGGATTAAAAAGATAGGCATCAAACCCTGCATAAGTATGTGATAGTCATGAGACTTCAGGTCCTTCAACTGGAAATCTTTCATGTCTACTTTCTTGCTCCAGTTGCCACTGTAACCAATCGGTACTTTGAGTGTGCTAAGAGTTTTACACACAATTTCTCTTTCTTGCTTAGACATGACATAAGGGGCATGTCCAAGATCTTGTTTTCCGCTTGTTTCATTCAACCACATACTAGGCTTTAGGTTCATCAGTTTTAAATCTTTACGCGCCGCAACCCCATCTTTAGATTTATCCTTATGGTTCATAAAAGTGCCAAACAAATTCTCCGCGAAGTTCTTTTCTACATGCATCACATCCACATTGTGCCGGATTTGCATAAACTGTAAGGATGAAGTTAAAAAATATTCAAAGACAGCAAAAACTTAGAAGTGCAGTAAATAGAAGATATAATAGGTTAGAATAATTTTACCTTCCAATACGGAAGAGAAAATAAGATGGATCTCTTCGACCATGGATACTCAACTGGACCCCGCTTGCACAATTTCCCGATTTCTTTATCTGCATTTTCTGTTTTATCGAACAAATCGACGCCACTCAAGTGTCTTGGTGCACGCCTAAGATCCTCCTTCCCGTTGAACTGTGATCGAGATTTCTTTCGTCTATAAGGGTGATTCGGATCTCTTAGAAACCTCCTGTGTCCCATATATGCAAACTTCCTACCATGTTTTAGCCTCACTGCATCTGTCTTATCTCCACAAACAGGACAACCAAATTGCCCAGAAGTTCGCAGACCAGCAACATGAGCATAGGCTGGAAAGTCGTGAATGCACCATAATAACATAGCTTTCATGTTAAAGTAAGTCTGTGAATGAGCATCATACGTTACCTTACCTAGTGACCACAAATCAGATAATTCGTCGATCAAAGGCTGCAAATAAACATCTATGTTATGGTTGGGACCAAGTGGACCAGGAATGAGTAATGTCAACATCGTGAAATCTTTCGACATGCACAATGATGGTGGAAGATTATAAGGAACAAGCATGACAGGCCAAGTATTATGCGAACTCATCATTCCGAAAGGGTTGAAGCCATCAGTTGCTAGTCCAAGACGCACATTCCTCTTTTCATCAGCAAATGTTGGCCATTTCCTATCTATTGCCTTCCACTGTGAAGAATCCACCGGATGTCGCATGTGGGTAGCACTGTGTTCAACCTTAGCATACCACATCATCAGCTCAGCTATCCACGGTACACTATACATACGCTGCAACCTTTCCGTAACTGGGAAATATCTTAGTTTCTTCACCGGCACCTTTCTAGCAGTAGGTTTACTCCCTTCTGGCGGCTTTTTCCATCTACTTTGTAAGCATTTAGGACACTGCTCAGCATCTTTATAATCATTCCGATATAGAATGCAGTCATTAATGCAAGCAGGAATAACAATAACTGGCAACTGAAACGGCTTGATCATATCCTTCGCTTTACTGCACTTATCTGGTAACGTGTTCCCCTCCGGTAAAATTACCTTCAAATACCCCAATAACTCTGTCATGAACACATCTGAACATTGGTACCGGGCTTTCATACTTAGCAACTCAACGGTCGTTGACAGTTTAGTATGTTCACTACTACAACCTGGATATAAAGGTTGTACTGCATCCTTCAACCTGTCACTGTAATCGAAACCATCCATGTGTGGAAAATTACCACCAGAACCAGCTTCAACATCACCACCAGAACCAGCTTCAACATTACTACCAGAACCAGCTTCAACATCAACACCTGAACCAGCTTGACCTCCTAGTGTCTCATAGAATAAGGCATGAAGTCTAGAAGGAGCACCAGCTGTAACTACCAAATTTGATTGCACGGTGGGAGCTTGAACATTCAAATCATTTGCACAAGGTTGCTCTCCATGAAGGATCCACGTTCGGTATTTCACGTCGAACGCATGATCAAGGATATCCCCATGTACATCCTCTAGAGACTTTGGTGGACCATTCCAATTTTGGCATTTGTTGCATGGACAGTGTACTTTACTGGTACCTTCACCAAGACTCTCTTTTGTAAATAGGATGAAAGATTCAACACCTTTAATAAATGGAGGTGAACCCTTACGTGCAGTCATCCATTGTTTACTTGGAGGAACGATACGTCGCGACATCTGCAAAAAAAACATATATAAATTACTCATTGCAACAATGAAGACAAACATAAGAACAGGAACTGAATCCATAAATATCAGCAGTTTAGTATGCTTATATGGAAATATATGCTTATGAGTAAAACTTAAACCACTGAATCCAAATTATAGCTGGTTGCTTATGAGTATTACTGAATAGCAATAACATGAATTAAAATTAAATCATCCTAATTCAATTAACATGAGAACAAATTAATGGAAACCCTAAGGCCCAGTTAACACTTACCCAATCAAGTAATCAGCAGAAGCAATAGACTAGAACCCTAATTTACAATATTTGAAGGAAACCCTAATGCCCAAATTAACCCTAGAAATAAATGAAACTATTTCGAGTAAAACATGAAATCCAGTAACTAAACTACTACTAAAACCAAACTGATAAAAACACAGGGAAGAAACTTCCTTACTTACTGATAACAACACAGGGAAGAAACTTCCTTACTTTTTATAAGCGATGAAAATGAGATCCAGAAAATGAGGGGTGAGAAACGAAAGCGAGAGAGAGTTTTTTTGAGTATGAATGAGAGAGATTTATGAGAGATGAGAACGACAGAGAGATTTGTGAGAGATATTAGTTTCCATTCTTGAGAGATTGTTTTGAAGAAGAAAACGAGAAAGAGAGACAGAGCAAAAAGTTAGAAGAAGACGAGAGAGAGAAAGAATATCAAAGTTTTTCTGTTCTGAATGGATAAGTAAATATCCTACGAGTCAGAACGAGTCAGGACGAGTCAGGACGAGTCAGAAAAACTTAAAACAGAAACAACAATTCTTCATTCAACAAAAACCAGTTAACAAAAAAAAAGTAAACAACCGGAAACAATATTCCGGTAGACCAAAAAAAAAACTAAAAACGAAAAACAACAATCAAATACTAAACCCTCCTGCGGTACAACCTAACAACTCGAGCTGCAATCGTATCACGATTCTCCTCTAGTCCTTCAATTTCATTGAGATCAATTATCTGATTTTCAGGAATGGGCACTTGATCGTCCGGAACTTGATCGTCCGGAATTTGAACTTGATCTTCAACTTGACATGCAGGAATAATGGGGACTTGATTCTCAACTTGAGTTGCACTGCTTGATCCAATCTCAAAAGTTGTTGCATCTAACTCCTCCTTGACCTCAGTTTTCACCTGCATGTTTGATGAGTCTCCAACATTACTTTCTCCAGCCATATGTAGCATATCTTCACAGTTCTCCAACAAAAATTTCTTTACTCCACTCCACACAGCATCACCTTGATCACCTTCAATCTCTAGACGTTGTCGCTTGATGGGTGGTTCTTCAACATTACTTTCTCTATTTCTCTCAATCTCTTCATATTCCTTTTCTAGCCAGGAGTTGAAAATCCTCAAGATTTTCTCCTGGTTACTCTCCTTTTTTTTCTCTTCACACTCAAAAGCTTTTGATTTTCCCTTATCTGCCATATCTTCTCTCTGATTTCTTTCCTTTTTTTTCACTCTTCACTTTTTTCCTGTCTTAGCTTTTTTTAGGAACTTTACTCTAATTTATAGTGATTTATTAGACGTTTCATTACCCTATGAAACGTTGCTTCCTAGAAGCATCTAGTTAAACTTTTCCTTTTTTTTTTCCTAAAAAGACTCCACTAATTAAGATATACTCTAATTTTTTTTCCCTAAAAACACTCCACTAAAAATCCTAGAATGTAGAACATTCTGGAATAACTAAATGAAACAGATAATGAGATTGAGGAAAAAAAAAACTGACAGAAAACAACCAATGAAACAGAAGTTAAATTTCATTAAAATTAAAACTTAAATATACCAAGGATTTGCAAGACATTCTCCTTTTACAAATATCTGTTTTGACTCTCTTCTTTGTGAAACAAAAAGAAAGAAGAGACTCAAAACCAATAAAGCTTGCAATGTTACCTTTTTCCCAGGAAGTATACATGTATAACCCAAAAGATTTCCCCAAAAAGTTTCCCCAAAAAGTTTCCCCAAAAAAGTTGTGACTTCACATTCACTTACATGTATACCAAAAAGTTTACCCAAGCATCTATGCATATGCACATAAAACACCAAAAGCAGTTCCACAAAAAAGAACCCAAAAGTTCAGAAACCCACATTTCACTTACAGAACTGAAAAAGCGGTAACATGACTTTGTGGCCACATAATCGACTCCCCCAGGTACACATCTTCAAAGGTTCTTTCATCATCGCAGAGACCCTCATTGGGCAAAAGAACTTCATCGATGACAATTAGAAAGTATTCGTCATCTGGTGGTGGAACTCTCAAATCCCTTCGGCCAAAAGCAACAGGTTTCTTTCTCATATTCCTCAGACAAACAAACTCAATATTAGGTTGAACACCACCAGCACAATTCATTTCCTGAAAACAGCAATTATCAGTTACACATTCCCATTTACACACCCATATATCACATTCACATTAATACAAACTATCAAATCTACATTCAAATTGAATATACGGTTTTCGACTAACTAGTTATTGTTCTGGACTAACTAGTTGTTCATAAATAATACATTCAAATAACTAAAGCAAAACAAGAACAGAAGCATACCTGAGGATTGAAATTTACACCTGCCTTCAGTATGCCAACAGTTTCTTCGAGACAACGGACACGACCATCCAAAGCTTTAGTCTTCTGCCTTTCTTCGCGTAATTGCTCCCTAGAAATGGCAGAAGCAATTAGTTCCGACTTTGATATTCTCCCTCCAATGCCACGAACACAACCCCTGTCATCAGGCCCAAACACCTAACACATAAACAAAATCAATTAGTAACCATAAGTATAACAGTCAACAGACAATTTCATTTACTAACAAAAAAAAAACTCAACAATATACACCCACCTTTGCAACTGCATCTCTGTCCAAGTGTGACTCCTCTCTATACTCATCAGTTTCATAAAGCTCTCTCACCCGTGCCTGTAAATTATATCATATTTACATTACAGGCAAGCCGAAACAAACACCACAACTATATATATAGCTACCGGAAAACAAGAGACAAAATTACTTACAACTTTTTGTCTGCAGGTTACTTCATAGGAGTCAGGACCAAATAGTGCAAGTTGGTCATCAGGAATCTCTTGGTACACATGTGTTGCCAGGTACACAACAGATCGGGTTACACTACCAGTTGGACTTTGCAGTTCCAATGCATGTCGGCGTCGCGCAATACCATGCCTCTCAGTACTGTGTGCAGCCATAATCTGCTCTCTAGATTTCTTCCCTATGGCCCTGAGCTTCTTATCTTTCTCTGAATTATGCATATCAACAAAAGGTTCCCACCATTCGCTCTTCACTTCCTCCGGTCTATTTGCTTTTCTTTCTACAACAGTATCATACTTGTCACATATTCGTCTTAGCACAGTTTTCCTATTCTTCCATATTGAATTTGCCATCTTTAGAAACTTGTCCTTAATATAATCAGGTACCCTGTACACACTCTTGATGCTAGTCCAACACAATTCCTTCTCTTCCCAAGGAACTAGTCTCCAATCCTCATGATATGGTGCCACTGTCTGTCTCACAATCTTTCCAACTTTAGTTGAGTATTGTGTAGACCCCTCTTTTATAGGTTGTCCAGTTGGATTGAATTGAATCTCAAGAAGGTGATCATCTACAAAAACAACAGTCATTATATTAGAATATAACATGACATAATATCACACGAAAGAAACCAGAAAACAGAATTGTTATATCTTACGTACCTTCCTCCATATCATCAGCTTCCACATCCACATGTTGATTCAAAGCTTCACGATACTGCTGAAAGCCATCTCCAGCTCCATTCAAATTAGTGTCAGTTCTTGGTGAATGCTCACCAGTTCTTGGTGAATGATCACCAGTTCTTGGTGAATGCTCACATTTGACGATGCCAATGGCGCCGCACGACTGCTTCCACTAGCTTCACCTTCAGTTGATGGATTACGAAGCAATTGAGATGGCCAATCAGCTGCATTGAAGCTACGGACAACATTTGGACTCCCTGATGCACTTCTTGGACTAGCTTCACCTTCAGTTGATGGATTATGAAGCAATTGAGGTGGCCAATCAGCTGCATTGAAGCTAGGGACACCATTTGGACTTCCTGATGCACTTCTTGGACTCCCCGATGCATTTCTTGGACTCCCCGATGCACTACTTGGACTCCCTGATCCATTTCCTGGACTCCTTGATGCACTTGCTGCCATATTGGTAGCTGCAGTCCTGGTAATTGCGGGTACTGCCCTGGTAATTGCTGGTACTGCCCTGGTAGTTGCTGCCCTGTTAGCTGTTGATCTGGTACCAAACCGAGTTCGGCTACCATGAGTAGCAGGAGTCCTCATTGTTACCTAATTAAAAAAAAGAAAAGTGCCATGATTAGCTCCACAATTATTCAGACATAAGAAATCTGGTATAACTAAATTATAGAACAATCCAGAAATATTCTTCACTAAGCTTTACATGAATCAAAAAGCTTTACATAAATCAAAAACTGATAAGAACCAAAACACCTCGAGCTAATAATACCATTTTCATCCTCAACATCTAATTTGCTCTGCCTATACCAAACTAACAGCATATAACACAACCTAATAATAATACCATTTTCATCCTCAACATCTAATATGCTCTGCCTATACCAAACTAACAGCATATAACATCATAAATAAACATATAAATGATGTATTATTTTGACCACCTAAAAAGAGCTATTACTCATGGTATACATATATAGATCAAACTTCATCGTACACTACTCATGATGCTTACAACTAAACACACATGCATTAATATTTTACAAATAACACAAACAACAATAAAGTTAGAACTTTATACCACCACAATTAGGTTATTCCACCAACTTCAGCAAAACAAAATTGTTCTTCTATTGTACCTGCAAATTAAACAAAGAAATATTCATAAAAATGATGAACAAAACACCCCAACACAGAAAAACAAATTACTAAAGCTGATACACTTAATAAAAAAAAAAAATTCATTTCAACAAACAAATGATAAACCCTAATTACAATCACAGAAATAAATGGTATAAAAGTTATACCTTTATGCAGATCTATCTTCCAGAAGCAATTGCTGCAAACTTGATGCACAAAAACAAAAAAACAAAACAAACAAACCCATCAATAAAATCCTATCTGCAAACTGAAATAACAAGAACTAAAGAAAAATGAAATAAAAGTTATACCTTTATGAACCCTAACTTCCAGAACAGCAATTGGAGCAAACCTGATAATACAATCATTTAGTTAGACAAAACCCATCACCAAAATCATCAATAAACTTAGAAACCAACAACTAATTAAGCAAAATCACAAAACTATATGAACCTAACCCTAGCTGTACCTGAATGAATCAAAACCCTAACTAATTTATCAAATCCACACCGTTGCTGCTGAAAGAGGAGAAGTGAGATTCAACAGCAGTATATATAGAAGAAAAAGAGAGATCGAAGGAAGAAGAAAGAGAAGAAGAAAAGGGGGGGAAAGGTTACTGTTGCAGAGCTTAATCCCGCCTAAAAGGGAAACGGTTGTGGTCATCGGTGGTAATAGAGATTTTTAAGGATAAGGTTTTTTTCTGGGTATACGACCCTATATATGGATGGCTGACTTTTTGACTCATTTGACTAATTTTTTTGTCAATTTTGACTTCTATGGCAACAACTATAGTATAGGGTGGAATAAGGGTGGTAAAAAGTGCTTATAAATCATCACATAATAGGGGTGGCATAATTTTTACTAATTTTGTCTACTTTATTTCTAGTGTTGCCACCCTTTTTAATGGTCAAAACACTAGCCACCATTAATGGGGGTCATATCATAGGGTCGTAATATAGGGCAAATCCACTAGTGCCTCCTCACAAGACAAAGACAATGTAGTAAGTAAAAATCAACCAATGTAAACTAAAAAAATTAGTGTATTCGTAGTTTACTTACCAATGTAAATTAGAGAGGTAGGAATATTGGCTGGAAAGTTTGTTGCATTGAGCTCCTTCATTTGCATCAATCTTTCCAAAAAATACCCCTCCTCTCCAAAAACTACATGGTGTTTTGGAAAAACAATAATGCATGGCAATTGAATACCTGAAAGCAAATTTGAAGAGATTACATCTGAAGGGAAACTAACTTAAGATCTGCATGGGCAACTTTTCTCACATCTGACTTGCGATGCCATCATCCAATCAACAACAAAAGCACAGATGTATCAATGTCCTGCAATGTTATCCAAATGGGAAGTAAACTATCCTTGAAAGATGATGGAAGTAAGTAAGAATCAATACAGTAATGTCTTTCTCCTTCTGCACTGGTGTTGGTACGGCCACAGTGAATCCTAGCAAAACAAAGATAATGGTAGCCGAATGTGCCCATCGATTCTGATAATCATGAAAAGCTTTACACTGATGTCGCTGAATGTGCACATGTAAAAACATAACAGGACAATGATACATTATAACAATTGCAATGCTTGCTGATTTATAATGTATCATTGCCAAGTTGTGCTTTTTCATAAATACGATGCCAAAAAAAGCAAACCGGGTTATCATCCCCCATTGGAACATACAAAGTCGACACTTGCAACAGTGAATCCTCGCAAAACCCAGAAAATGTGCCTATTACTCCAAAGCATGTACTACATAATATTATAAAGAGCTCATATGATATGCATGTAAAAAAACCTGAAGTTGAAAAAGGTGTCCTGCAGCAGCACTGTGCTCAAAGAAGCCTCCTCACAAGACAAAGACAATGTAGTAAGTAAAAATCAACCAATGTAAACTAAAAAAATTAGCGTATTCGTAGTTTACTCACCAATGTAAATTAGAGAGGTAGGAGTATTGGCTGGAAATTTTGTTGCCTGTGTACTCCTTCATTTGCAGCAATCTTTCCAAAAAATACCCCTCCTCTCCAAAAACTACATGGTGTTTCGGAAAAACAATAATACATCCCATCAAGTACTCAATGGCAGTGAGATGGTCAAATTACACCAAGATAAACTAATGATAATAACACAAACTAATGTATTCGTGCTTACACCAAGAAATGACTGATTAACAACATACTAACACATCTCAACATTTACCCATAAAAAAGGTTGAACAGATCTCAACTTATGCTAATGTTAAAACCCTAACTTTTGTTGTAACCTATGGAAAGAGATAACAACCAAAATAAATATAAACTAAACTAGAAATCTACTTAGATTACCAGAGATATGAGCGAGATAAGATAGTAGAGAGATATGGGATAAAGGAAAGAGGAAAGAGTTTCCCATCTCCGCCTGTTTTTACAGAAAAGTTAGATCTGAAATGTTTCTGATATTTGTAGAAGAGGGAAAACATATTTGATAGGGAAACCAAAATTTCAGGAAGAGAGAGATGATTTTCGAGGGGGGAAAAGAAGACTCAGAGTGGAGATTTGAGAGGGAAACGAAATTTGAGATCTAACTTTGAGCTCCAACTTTCGGATAAGAGAGGACAGTTCAATAATAGATGAGAGATTTGCTTTTCACTTCGATTAATGAGCCGAAAACACGGAAAAAAATATCTGGTCAACTATGTCAAGTCAATTTAAATTTGTGGTCAACGGCATAAGTGGGTGGGTTTTAAGCCATGGGACAACAATCTAAAAATCATGACATTTTTTGCTAGTTGAACATAATTACCATGAATCTAAGCCTGCAGGATCACTGATCCTATCCATTTATGAAAAATTCAAGGAAGAATCCTTGTAGAACCTTAGAAGAACCCACTTTGGGCAAGTTTGAGTTACAATCTTCCTCTGAACTCCAAACCACTCACTAAAATAGTAATGTTTCTGAGACGGTTTTGTTGTTTCCGTAGAAAATTGTAATATAGGTGAGACGGTTTTTTTGATTCCGTGGAAAATAATAATGTAGCCGAGACGGTTTTGTTGTTTCCGTCGAAAATAGTGATATTTCTGAGACGGTTTTGTTATTTCCGTAGAAAAGTGATGTATCTGGATAGAATAATCAACTTTATTGGTCCAACACGTGGCCAATAAAATTGGGAATAGTCGCTAGATATTTTCACTTTTCCATCTATCTCTCCCAACTTTCTAATTTTCCAATTGGAGGCTAGGGTTCCTTGGAGACGCATCTGGAGCTAGGGTTCCTTCATTTCGAGGTGAATCTAGGGGTTTCTTCAGTAATTTTAGGTTTCTAATTTAGGGATTTGTTTGATATTGTTGTTTGGAGATTTGTTTGATATTTGTCTGATTTATGTTAGCTAAGAACTGTTTTGTTCAAATTGAAATTTGGTTGATCCTCAACTTTGTGTAGAGATATATATAGGTACGTCGAATATGGGTTCGTTAAGACTTAAATTTATGGATGATTACATGATTTAGGTTTGAATTAATTTGTCTACTAAGATTGTTTCTATGAATTTGTTGTAGGATGGTGTTGTCGCGCGTAAAAAAAATGCGAAAGAAACGGAAGTTGAAGTTCCTTAAAGACCTCAAAGATGGAGAGAAGATCCAAGTGGAGACGCTGATGGGAAGACCTTGCAAAAAGGGCGCAGAACAACTGGCTGAGTATGTTCGATATCTAGCTGTAGATGGTAATGTATTGCCATTATCAGTGTTTCACTGGTCGCGTATGCCTGGAAAAAAAACTGGGAAAGCAATACGAAAAATCAAGGTAATTGTGTGCCATTATTACTTAAAGAGTTGTTGTACAGTGATTTTCTTTATCTCAAAAATTGTAATCTGCCTTTTTAATGTCAGCAAAAATTCAGCTTTTCGGAGGACGTTGATGTTGATAAACTACTTAGTAAGAAACTGAATGAAACATGGAGGGATCACAAGTCCAAGATGAAAAAGAAAGGATTCGACAAGGAAAAAACTCTGGAAGAAAATCTTGCAAACCGACCTAAGCAAGTTTTCAAGAGTCAATGGAAAGCATTGGTTGAACTGTGGAGCCAGGAGGACAACCAAGTAAGTTGCTCCATTGGTTTTTCTTAGTTTTGATTTTTGAATTACTAGAGACCCTATGTGTGGCTACTTCCACTCTATTATATTCTCATGGGAATGTGTTTTGTTCGTTTCTTTGTCACAGGTTAAAGCTGTTAAGAATGTACAGAACATATTGAAACAAAAAGTTAAGCACACCTGTGGCCGTAAGCCACACATAGAAAAAGCAAGAGAGGTAAAGCATATGCCCAGCACTAAGATTGTTTATGATGATTTGTTATATAGCTTGTATGTACAATATTGTCTACTCAAAACTCTTTTTACAGTTGCAAGATAAACTAGGAAGATTCCCTGAGCGGCTTGAAATATTTGAGGAGACCCATATAAAGAAACAAAAAACATCGGATGGATCAGAAGTTCGAGTTATGGAACCCGTGGCAGCTGAACTACACGTATACTTTTATGACTGTATACTTTCTTTTCTGCATTTAAATTTGAAAAGTGGTTATCAAAGTTGATGCTTACATCAATTTTGAACATTAACTATGTATAGGGTCGAATGGTGGAATACCAAAACCTGGCTAGCCAACCTGAAAGTGGAGTAATTATCTCTGGGCCTAATGATTCAGTTGCAGCTGTGACGGGAGCTGATAAAAAGGGTCGTGTTCGATGTCTTGGAAACTTTGTCAGGCCAAAAGAATTCTGGGGTGGTCAGCCTGAACCCAGTTGGGCTGCAAAGTTAAAAAACGAGAACGAGAACCTTAGACGTGAGCTTGCAGAGAAGGATAAACTGATTCGAGATCTCGAGTACCTTAAACGTGAGCTTGCAGAGAAGGATAAACGGATTCGAGATCTCGAGTTTCTAGTTGATCATCCTTCAATGAAATGTTTGGGGGTACTATACATGATGGTTTTCTTTCTTAGTGAATGGTTAAAAATGAATACTTTTGGTAATTTTCAACTTATTCACTGAATATTGGCTCTTCTGTGATTGGCTTGTAGGGAATTGTTCAACTTATCCAGACTCATTACTCGAACATCAGAACACTTGTGGTATTGTCTCGTTTATCTTCTTGTGTCCATTTACTGTGTTCTGTTTTTTGTTTGTCATTTTAATCACCTAGTTATTTGCATAAGTTCGATTGGTTATATTGGCTGTAGCTTTAATATTTGATGATATCCATATTGTTATGTGAATCTGAGTTAGAAATGTGAAAACAGAACTTGTCAAGAATATATTCAATTTTCCATATTTGCAGTTTGACTGTGTGGTGCGGGCTGGAGAACAGGAGAGGTCAAATGAAACTGAAGCACCAAATGACACTGAAGCACCAAATGACTCTGAAGCACCAGCAAACAAGGATCAAGTGACTTATGACAATCAAGGATGATTTAACTTTTGGTGTAATTACATGGCAGTCTTGTTTATGTAATGTTAATGCACAAGTTCTAAAGGATTTAACAATTTTTTGGGTTTTTTAAATGTATCGGATGTTGAACAAAGTAGGAATGTTTAATCTAATTTCTGTTCAATTCTGTGATCAGTATTCAACTGTACTGAACTTGCATTGATAAATCTTACATCCCAAAATAAACCAAAAACCACAATTGTACTGACTTATACATTGTACTGATAATTCTTACATCCCAAAAACATATGAACTTAAACAAGGAACTAAAAACATGACTATGTCAGAAACTTAAATTGAAACATTCAATCAGAAACAAGGTCAATTCATCTTAATGTCAGCATTTGAAGCAGCAGCAACACCAGCATTTGCATCAGCAACAATATTAGCAGCAGCAACACCATCATTTGCACCAGCAACAATATTACCAGCAGCAACACCAGGAATCCCCATCTTCAAATTCAACATTCTCTTCATTCTCATCAGTCGGATTCTCTTCATCCACTTCTTCAAATTCAGGTTGATATTCTAACCGCCGGCAACTGTTGATATTCTAACCGCCGGCAACTGTTGGTATTCTGACCGCCGACAACTGTTGGTCTTCTGACCTAATTTGTGCATTTTGCTAAAAATTACTAGAAAATAAAACTGACCCATGACCCATGCTTGGACATAGGAAAACGCAGAAAAAGAAGAATAGACCAGCCTAGGCCAGCCTAGACCCATGCTTGGACATAGGAAACGACCAGACTAGACCAGCCGTCCTAGTCACAGCTACATGATAGGATTAGGTAATGACTAATAATAAATGTTGCTAATGATGGTGCTGGAAACGCGTGGGAGGAGGAGTGTTCTCAAGAGATAAAAATGGGCATAGGGAAATGGAAATTGAGATGACTTTTGATCAGAGTTGTGTCTGAAAAGGAACTGTTTTCATTGGAAATAACCACCGGCAGTAAATGTGCATAAATAGACGCGTTAATCTTGGTGCAAAGATAAGAGGAGATTTGCAAAGGTATACCAAAATATAGAGTAATTAGAGAAATTATAGAGAAAAGTGAGAAACCACAATGGCTGATCAGAACAACAACAATGGTGCAAACAATGCTGATCAGAACAACAACAATGGTGCAAACAAGGCTGAAGATTATGTATACTTTCAGTTCGTGAAAAAACTTTCTCTCGGATTGTCGCGAATTTCAATGGAAAACTTGGTGAATGAATCGAAAAGTCAAATCAAGATAAAAAAAGCGAGAGAGGAATTTCTTCAGTTGATGGCTGATCATACTCCTGAGTTTGATCTATGGTTAAGCCAGAGGGAGGCAAGGAAAATCAGAAAGATGGGTGGTGATGATCACTATGGGAGGAGAAGTGAAACTGAAGAAGAAATTGAAGAAGAGGAGAATCAAGGTCAAGTAGCAATGGAAGAAAGTGAAGAGGATACAACATCTGAAGATGAAAGAGATCGTCAGAAAGAAAGGGAGAGACTTTTCCGTCTGTAGAAGGAGAAAACCCAATACCCTGCGATTTTTGCTAGAACCATGCTTGAACCCTTATCTGATGAGAAGCAGGAATCTGAGGCGTCTGAAGAGTTGGAGGATGAGAATGCAGAGGAAAATGAAGAAGAAGATGATGAAAGGAAAGGCTATGGGACTCCTGCTTCTAGTGCTGATGATGATATTGATCCTGAGGACTATTACCACATGATGGAAGATGACTCAGATCATGGTGCCGAGGATGATGGCTAAATTCCCTCGTTGCAGACCATATCTGTAAATCTTCATCAATTTTGTTATCTTCGAGAGAGGTTTCAATTTATTGAAGCTTGAAGAAAAATCCTCTGGAAGACGGCTAATTAGGTAGTAGTAGTAGTCTTTGTCTCTTCTTGTCTGCTCAGGTTGTTATTTATCGGTTTTAAGTGTTGATGTTTTTTGGTGGTTGGTGGTTTTGGGGAAAGTTCAGGTGTTATGTTGGTGGATTTGGGAAAAGTTCAGGTTGTTTTGGGGATTTTGGGCTATGATGCGAAGTAGCCCTTGTTAACTGGTTGTAAATGATGAATATGAATATCTTTAATGGAACTATTTTGTTAATGTAATGAATATGAATATCTTTGTTTTTTGTTTTAATGATTGAAAGTGGGGATGAAAGTCTGAATGATTAACAAACAAAAGATTGAAAGTATTGAATATGATTTTCACTGATGAGAATTGAAGAAAGAGTGAGTGATTTTCAGAGAAGGAAATGGTGATTTTATAGAACACTAGCACTAGGCAATGTTATGAACTCTTTGGGACTCCTGCTTCAAGTGCCAAATTACATGGAGCCAAAGTTCTAGAGCCAGAATTCTGGTTGAAGAATTTCAAACAACCATTAAACAGATGGAATGTAGGTAGATTTCTCATAGATGTTATGTGCTGAGTTTATAGACACTAGCAATAGGCAATGTAATGTAGTCTGGTGTTAAACGAGATTCTGTCCTTAACTGAAAGGGATTCGACACCATAACACTAGCACTACATTGCTCAATATAGTTTTGGTTTGTTCAGTTCTGTGTATTTGTTTGTGCAATTTTGTATTGTTATTGCTCAATATAGCACTAGGCAATGTAATGCTCTCTAGCTCTATAATCAATTGGGATACTTGTTTTTCTGATTTTGCTTTTCTTAGCTTGTTTTCCTAATGTGTAAACTTTTCAGTGTAACATTATCAAACCAGAGTACAATATATGAACTAACCACACCTACAATCACATGGAAATACAGACTATCGTGAGCTTAAAACACATCTACATTTCTAATGACAATCAACAAACACAAAAATCAGAAAAATCAACAAAAATCCTACAACAGCAAACAGATCTGAGAGATTCAGACCTTCAATACTCATAACCAGAAATTTAATCATTGACACTCAATGGTTTCACTAGTGGAAAATGCCTGATTAAAGCATGATATAAACAGACTTAATAACCCAAAATAAGTCTGTTTCTGTCGTGTGTATCCTGGAAGACTTATTTAAAAATAAGTCTGCTTCTATTATGGGTTCATCGTTTTAAGAAAAAGACTGCCCTAATCAGTTGTTTGATAAAACTGATAGAAGCTGTCTTTTATTTGATTATATTTTATTTAAAAAAATAGATTTGATTCAACTGAATCCAGAATTGATTCAGCTGAATCTAAACCTGGAATCAAATATTATAAAATCAAATAAGAAATTGGAGTTGACTGAACATTATATTAACAAATCAAATTATTATACAACTTCAACAAAAAAAAATCACAAGTTCCAAATCTAAAATTTACAAAACGCTATAGTTTAGCTAGCTTCCACCACCTCATATTCCCGAACTTCAAGCTCTAAAGTAGCTTCCAATGCCTCTTGACTGGAGGTCTTATTATCCCAAATTGACATCAGATGACAGAATGGATTGAAGCATTGCCTTGAGTGTCATTTTTTCATCACTAGATGTGAATAATCTGAAAATCACCAATGTAAAATTGTTAATTTCAAGATAACAATACACTGAAAATTGAAACACTGGAATCTAAATCTTTTTAGAGTGAATCAAGACCATAACAGTATATAACACTAATTATAAGAACTAAAACAACTCATATGCTACTTACTCCTGTTTAATTGGTAGTTACAATGTCTACCATACTCGTGTTCAGCCACTAAAACAGATCAGACGCTACTTACTCCTACTGTTTAATTTGGTAAGGAAAGAGACATAGTACTGCCAACAGACAAGCAATGCCAGGGATGTGGATATATCATATGAGTATAAGTGAACACTATATAGTAAAACAAAATACGTTCTAGACACCCACCAAACATACATGATATAAAAAATATTCCTCGTTCTACCTACAGAATTCCTACTACTATTGTTACTCTCTTCCAACTTCCTCATAGGTCAGACTACCGCGTTGAATTGGCTACTGATAGATCAAAATTCAATTTGCTTACTATATACTCACAACATATGGATTTTGTTCCAGTCAAAATCAATTTGCTTAAACTCTTCCTCACAGGTCAGACCAAGATTGAT
>JAJJMA010260402.1:0-10906 GCA_023529015.1 Papaver nudicaule | reverse complement strand
CTGCTGTTTCTCATTTCTCCTTGTTTGTTCTTTCTCTGAATTATTTTTCAAGTTTCTGAAGTGAATATGCAATCTGGTGGTGACTCTTCTCGTAAGATGGTTAATCTTCAAGGATCTTCTTGGGAAGAAAAGGCCAAGGCTTTTGGTTTTGATGCAAATCTTTTCCCTTGTAGGAGTTTGGGCAAGGTCGATTTATCTCCTGAATTACTTTCTTCTCATCAGTGTAGTGACAGGAAATTGATTGTTTCCGGCGAACAACTTGGCTCCGGTCTTCCGATTCCGTTATATGATCCTGAGAATCCTCTCTTTTATGAAATTTACTCTCGAATCAATCCTCCCTGTGGCGTGATGCAATTGGATGGAAATTCGATCCGAATTATCCGAGAATGGGTAGCTCGTTCGACTGGTAAATCTTTTTATTACGAAAAACTTCCTGAGGCATTCCAACGTTCACCAGATTTTTGGACTGTCGAGAACTTTTTTAAGTACTACAAAGCAGAAGAGGGCTTGCCTGTATCGAGAGTCCCTTGGGGCATAAGCTTGGTTAAGTCTTCTGATGCTTCGCACGTTATGAGCGACGTGTATTCTCCTGAGTCTGCAGCGAATGTTCTTCTTCGCAATGGTGAGGTGTGGTTTTCTGAGCCTGTCCTTATCGAAGGTCCTGTGCTTTTCGGTTACGAAGATAAAGAGAGGAGAGTTGAGCGAACGAAGTTCAGAAAAGATCACCAATTTTCTGCTGTTGAATTTTTTAAGGTTCATTTCTCCGAAGAGAGACGCAAAAGGTCTCAGGAAAGAATAGCTGCTGCTGAAAAGAAGGTACTTTGTATGACGCGTGTGTATAAGTAGGTGCATGTTCCCTTGCTGTTTTTCTAATGTGATCTTTTTTCAGAAGTCTGAGTTAAGAAGCCCACAAGTTCGAGAGCAAACCGATCATTCAAAGAAAAGAAAGGAAGTTTCGAAGTCGAGTGATGAAAAAAGTCAAGATAGCCCGGTGAGAAAATACTATATGCCTCGGTTGTTTTCTAGGTATGGGTATCTGCCTCTGTTTTAGAACCTGACTATCTTGACTATTTTTGTAGCAGGTTAAAGTGCTCCGGGTTAAAGAAGGTTCGATGAAGTTCTCTCTGAGCGATCCTAATCGAGAGAAACCTGTTTTTAGTTTGAGTAAGAATCTTGTGCAGACCCTTTCCCGAACCGTTGGTTCGCAGAGGTCTGCTAGAAAGGTTATTGACAGAGGTGCCGCTGCTCCTGTTGTGCCCTCGGGAGGAGTCAGTGGTGAAATCATTGAGGATGTGAAGGTTGAGCCTCCGAAGAGGCAGAATGTGGTGCCTGCAAGTGAGTTAACTTCTCAGGACGGTGTTATGACGATACATTCCCAAGCTGCTATACCGCTACGAGAGCCCGTTGCTTCATCAATTGCTGATCCATGCCCGATTAAAAGAAGCGCTGATCAGAATGTTTCTAGTGATTTTGTGGATTCTTCACTGAGGCACCCTACTGGTCCTGCTCCTGCTTTTTGTTCAACTCCTGTTGACTTTGTGCGAAGGCCTTATTCGGTAGAAGAGGCACAGAAACTTCTTGAACGAAGCTCTATTCCTGGTCCTTATGCCGAGGATCTTTCCGAACATTTGAGGGCACATGCGAAGGATCCTTTGAAGCATCCGCTAGATCCTGCTTTTGTTAAGTTTCTTGCACAAGCGTTTTCTGGCAAGTGGGATAGGGATGTTCTTGCCGCATATCCTTCGCAGCATCAAGCTTTTGTTGAAGCGGTAAGTGTGCATTCTTGTTTTTATTTATTTCCATGTATCGGAAGCTTTGTGATGACTTTGTTTTTGCACTGTCGTTTGTAGCAAAAGCATCATGGGGTGTACTTGGTAGACTTGAATGAGGTACAACGTCGTGAGATCATCCGTCTTGATGCGGTTATCCAGGGTTTGGAAAGGGAAAAAGGTGATCTCTTGAAACAGCTTGAAACCTCTGTTCGGAAACAAGATAATTATGAGCGAGAGCTGGAGGCCGAGAAGAAGCAAGTTTCAAAGCTTAGCTCCGAAGTGACTGCTAAGGAGAACGATCTTCGTCTTTCGCGAAATGCTTGCGCGGAGAAAGATTGTCAGCTCGTGTCTCGCGACAAGAAAATTCGGGAGCTTCAAAGTCATATCGATGGGGAGGAAGATCGAACTGCTTTGTTTAGTCGTCAGCATATAAGAGTTGTGTTTAGAGATTTCTGTATACAGCCTCCCTATTATGATGAAGGCGCGAATGATGCTGATGTTTTCCTGGAGTCCGATAAAGGGCTTATTCCTTGTGGTTATGCGAAGCAAGCAATGGCACAACTAAGGGTTGCTATGGAAAATGGTGAGCTTGATCGGGCGGAGGAAGAAAGCGAAGGTAGTGAAGGTGGTAAAGAGAAGTGTGGTCATGATTTGCCAGAGGGGAATCCCAGCAGAAGTATGGGTGACAAGATCGGAGGAAGTGAGGATGCTAAGGCTCTCATTCCACCTATTGGTGTTTCAGAGACTGAAGGTTCCCTGATCAATGGCCAAGATGCTTCGACTGCTCAAAGTACTGCTGCTGGTGAAGCTACTGCCATCAAAGGAGTTGCCAAGAATGCTTGAGTGAATGATACCCTTCTTAGCTTTCTTTTATTTTTCTTTTGTTTTGATTAAACTCTAGTGTAGCTTTGTTGGTTTCGGATTTTCCTTTGAAGTGTGTTTGTTTTGCTACCGCCTTTCTTTTCTAACTAGTATGGTTACTTGAGGTGCAACTTCGGGGCTTACTTCGATGTAGGAGATAGTGAACCAAGCTAGTGGGGGCGTACGGATCACCCCTTCCAAAGGCTTTAAGCTACTCGCACTGGTTTTAAGCAAAACACTGGCTATTGATGTCGTGAGCATCAGCTTCGTTCTTTAATACATTAGGTAGGTACCGAAGATATTTGCTTATCTTCCTAGAGGGCATGGTAGTGCCCTGATAGCCTTTGACCCAAGTATATGCAAGAATGTTAGCGTGATGTCCCGTTTTTCAATAATAAAGTAACTCAATGGAGGAGTGCCGGTCAAGGCTGGAGCTTAGACATGGCACTTTTCTCTTATCGCGGCCTAAAGTTCGACCTATCGGAATCTTTAACTGTCCTCCCCCAAGACATTATTTGTCTTGAGAGGGGTCCCTTGACTGCGTACTTCGTCGTTGGTTTGGAGGACGAAGCAGCTGCCTCGGGGTTCCATCTTCCTCTATAGGTAGATGTTAATCCCATTTATCGTCCCCTCGGCGCCCGAGGACGTTTACTCCTCGTGGCCGGTTGGTAGTGAGTACAAGTGTATCGTTGGCTTATGTAGCCTTGATTCCAAGTGTTCACTGCTAACGGGGTGTCTTGTTGGTAGAGGACCGTGCCATATAATTCGTAGGGCCCTTACGAATTATATGAGCATCAGCTCTGAGCCTGAAGTGCCAGGTCGTTTTGGCGTTTTTGCCTCGGCGTTACAGCCTTTTTATTTGTTGGCGTTTTTGCCTCGGCGTTATAGCCTTTTTGTTTGTTGGCGTTTTTGCCTCGGCGTTATAGCCTTTTTGTTTGTTGGCGTTTTTGCCTCGGCGTTACAGCCTTTTGAAGTTTTAACTCGGTGCTTTCGTCGTATAATTTCTTTTATTTTGGAGATGCACATTACATTCATGTGTAATACTTCCTTATATATTTGGCATTCCATGCATTGCCGAGTCCGAGACCGTCTTTTTCATCAATTAGCTTGTACGCTCCTTTCGCCTTTTGTTTGATTGTGTACGGGCCTTCCCATACTGGTTCTAGCTTTCCCGCGTTCCCCTTTTGATAAGGCGGGATTTCTCGTAACACAAGCTCGCCGGGTTGGAATTCTCGTTCAATTACTTTTTTGTTGTATCCTCGGGCAGCCCCTTTCTGGTAATTAATGATGTGTTGCCGAGCTTCCTCCCTTTCTTCTTCGAGGTCATCCAATTTTGCGTATATTAAGTCTGCAGATAGGTTCTGTTCCCACGCTTTGTATTTATCTGTTGGTATCATTATTTCCGTAGGTAGCACCGCCTCGGTCCCGTATGTTAAGTGAAAGGGAGTCATTCCCGTTGCTCGCCTTTGTGAGGTTCGGAATGCCCATAGCACATTGTGCAAATGTTCGCACCACTGCTTCTTGTGTGGCAATACTCGCTTTTTCAGGTTGTCTCCTATGGTTTTGTTTGTTGCCTCGGCCTGCCCATTACTCTGAGGATAAATTGGCGTCGAGGTACCAAGTCTTACGTTGTATTGGTTTAGGAGTTCTTTAACTTCAGCACTGAGGAATTCTTGTGCGTTATCCGAGACTATCTCCGCAGGTACTCCAAAACGACAGAATATATTCTCCCAAAAGAAGGTGAATACTTCTTTTCCCGTATGGCTTCGCAAGGCTTTGGCTTCGATCCATTTGGAGAAGTAGTCGGTTGCAACTATGATATATCTTCGTTGCCCTGTTCCTGGGATAAATGGGCCGACAATGTCTACCCCCCATTTGGCGAAGGGCCATGGGCTTAAGACTGAGTTTAGGTTTGTTGCTGGTGCATGGATTCGCTTAGCAAATCTCTGGCATGGATCACATTTTTGGGAGATGTTCTTTGCGTCGGCGTGCATATATGGCCAATAGTACCCTTGGGCCTTTGTCCGCTGCGCTAGTGCCCTGGCACCGCTGTGGGTACCTGCCTCGCCGCTATGCAGCTCTTTCATTAGTGCTATTCCGTCTACTCGGTGCACACATCTTAACAGTGGTCCCAAAAAGGACTGTCGATGTAAGATTCCATCTATGAGTCGGTAGTTAGCAGATCTACTAATCACTTTGTGCGCTTCTAGCGGATTGCTTGGCAATTCTCTGTTTTCCAAGTACTTCCTTATGGGAATTCTCCAGTCGTCACGCTCTTCTTGGATGGCCATCACCAGCTCTCCTTCCTCGGCTGCTATCGATGATTGCTTCACTCTTCCAATTTCAATGGAGACTATGCTTTGATCTGTTACCTTAGAGGCGATGAACGCCAAGGCATCTGCGTGCCTATTGTCTTTTCTGCAAATGTGCCGAATTTTGAGATGCGGAATTTTCGACATGAGTCTTCTTGCTAACTTTTTATACTTAGATAACAAATCATTAGATTGGTAACTCCCGTCTAGCTGTCGTACCACCAGTTGCGAGTCCGTTGTGATTCTTGCTTCCTGGATTTCCATATTAATCATGTGTTTTAAAGTATGAATTAGTGCTTCATATTCTGTTTCGTTGTTAGTTGCTTCGAACTCCAACCGTAATGCAAAGACAGTGCGCTCTCCTTCGGGTGATGTAAAGACTATGCCGATGCCTCGACCATCGCTATTTACCGATCCATCAATGAAAATTTCCCACCTCCGAGGATGACACTGCTCTAGCAGGTCTTCGGGGCCATCGTCGTCCTCGATCCCCAATATTGGTTCATCTTCATAATCTTCTTCTATTGGAAACTCGGCCAAGAAGTCTGCAATGATCTGGGATTTTAATGCCGTTCTGATTTCATACTCCACGTCGTATTGTCCAATTTGGGCGTTCCACCTCGCGATTCTTCCTGCTGCCTGGAGATTTTTTAGAATGGACTCAATTGGTGTTTTCGTTAGCACAATTATTTTGTGGGCTTGAAAGTAAGTCCGAAGCTTCTGCGTTGCTACTACTAATGCGAGGATTAGCTGCTCCAATTTGGTGTAATTCTTCTCAGCTGGGAAAAGAGTCCTACTGATGTAGTACACAGGTTTCTCTTCTTCTTTGGTTGTTACTAGCACTGCACTGATGGCGTCTTTGTTTGCGGCGATGTATAGTTTCAGATTCTCGTCTCTCTCTGGGCGCTGCAGGGCTGGTAAGCTTGCTAGGTAAGTTTTGATCCCTTGAAAAGCGGCCTCCCTTTCGTCTGTCCATACAAATTGTTCTCCTTTTTTCAAAATGCTAAAGAAGTCTTTGCATCTGTCCGAGGATCGTGCAATAAATCTGCTAAGAGCAGCCAATCTCCCGTTTAAAGCTTGCACCTCCTTTATGGTTGCTGGCGAAGGCATGTCTCGGATTGCTTGCACCTTTAGTGGGTCTGCTTCGATGCCAGTTTTCGTGACAATGTATCCCAAGAACTTTCCAGAGGTCACACCGAAGATACATTTTGCTGGATTTATT
Source organism: Papaver nudicaule (assembly GCA_023529015.1). Lineage (NCBI taxonomy): Eukaryota > Viridiplantae > Streptophyta > Magnoliopsida > Ranunculales > Papaveraceae > Papaver > Papaver nudicaule. The sequence goes on along the minus strand of JAJJMA010260402.1, from coordinate 4,739 downwards.
TTCATGTTGATCTGTCGCATCTTCTCCAGTATTTCTCGAAGGTCTTTCACATGGGTCCCGGCTTTTTTGCTTTTGACAAGCATGTCGTCCACGTAAGCTTCGACGGTCTTTTTTAGCCAAGGGCGAAAGATATTCTCCATGGCCTTCTGATAAGTGGCACCGGCGTTCTTTAACCCGAATGGCATTCTGGTGTAGCAGTACAGCCCGTTGGATGTTAAGAACGCCGTATGCTTTTGATCTTCTTCCGTCAATGGAATCTGGTTGTAGCCAGAATAGCCATCCATGAAACTTAGCAATTCATGTCCGGCAGTTGCGTCAACCATTTGGTCTATGCTGGGTAAGGGATGGGGATCCTTGGGGCACGCCTTATTTAAGTTGCTGAAGTCGATGCATATGCGCACTCCCTTGTTTTTCTTTGGTACGATGACCATGTTGGATATCCAATCTGCGTATTGTATTTTTTTGATAATTCCTGTTTCAATCATCTTGTTTAACTCTAATTCGACCGCAGTCTGGTATACGTCTGCTAATTTTCGAGGTCTCTGCTTGAATGGTCGCACCGAAGGGTTTATATCTAGGTGATGGCAAGCCAAGCTAGGATCTATTCCTGGCATCTCACTCATTTTCCAAGCGAAGACATCAGCATATTCCTTTAGTAAATCTCCTAACTCGCCTCGCTGCTCCTTTGACATTAACGTTCCAATTTTTACAATCTTCGGCTCTTCACTGGTTCCGATATTTATTTCTTCAGTAGGCTCTGTTGGAGTGAAGTTTGGAGTGTCGTCGTTCATGGCACTGGGGTCCTTCGGTGCTTCCTTCGTGATTATCTTTTTGCCTTGTATTATTTGATTAATTTCCTCGTGAATCATTTTTTCCTTTTGTTGCCTGTATCTTTTTCTTCGGTTACGCCGCGCATGCTTTCTTTGGTCGATGTCTTTCTCGTGACATGCTTTGGACTCCGAGCCCTCGCCTCTGATCTCACCAATACCTTCGGGAGTTGGAAATCTTAGTTTCTGATGTAATGTAGAGGGTACCCCTAAGATTCCATGCAACCATGGTCGTCCCAAGATTGCACTGTATGGTGATTCTATGTCCAGGACACAGAATGTTGTCTTTAGCTCCATTGACGCCACGTAAACTGGCAATGAGATATCTCCTTTTGGTTTTGATGCCCTTCCGTTGAACCCGTAGATGGTGTAATCCGAGGGTATCAATGGAGTGCCCGAGAAATATTCCCTATATGTCATTCCGAATAATACATCTACCGAACTTCCTGGATCGATCAGAATTCTTGGTACCATCGCCTTGTTTATGTTTACTGCTATCACCAAGGGATTATTGCTTGGACCATCTTCGGGGAGGTCTGCTGCCGAATAAAATATCGGTTTTAACTGCCACGGCTCGAATTTTCTTGCTTCGGTGACAATCATTATTTCTTTCCCATCTTTGTCTCTTTTGTGAATTCTTCCACCAAAACTGCTACTTCTTGAGCTGACGCTCTCCCTTGTATGAATCATTGAACTGCAATGGGCGACCTGTATTGGCACTTCGTTTTGCGATTTTACTTTGGTAATCTGCTCCAAAAACCTTACTTGCTGCCTCAGCGTCTGGTCCGATTCTGGGGCCATTTTTGGTCACCTGTCAAGAAACAAAAAACCCGTGAGGTCCAAGGCGGCTAGCGCAGCGTACTTTGTCGGCCATGTAAGTCTACTCTGCAACTGATTTTTTTCAGACGAATTTTAATGTCCCATTTGCCCTTTTTAGATATATCCTCAACTACCTATTTTGTCTTTTAGCTCAAATCATGCCTTTTCGTCTAGTTCTTTTGTGAAGTTTATAGCATGAAATTAGAGAATCTTAAAATGGGTTTTTATGTATAGCATGGAATTTGAGACCCTAAGATGGATTTTGATGAATAACACGATTTTTGAGACCCTTAAAATGGATTTTGGTGAATAATATTGTTTTTGAAACCCTAAAATGGATTTTGATAAATAACATGATTTTTGAAACTCTTAAAATGGATTTTGGTGAATAATATTGTTTTTGAAACCCTAAAATGGATTTTGATGAATAATGTTGTTTTTGAAACCCTTAAAATAGATTTTGATGAATAAAATGAGTTTTGAGATTGCTTGTATGCTCTGCTACAAGAAACTCTCTCTCGGATATTGACCTTGCCATGCCGAGGGTTTGAGAACCTTTTAATGGATGATTTTATCATCTGATGTTGTGCTCAAAAAACTCATAAACACACCAAAGCCTTTAAGGTCTCTTGGATGCTTAAGGTATAGGAGCTGTTTTTCGGAAATCTAGCTTTTGAAAATCTTTTGAGAAGATTAGAAAGAAATAATACAACAAAAAATTTGAAAATCCGAAAATTCACAGGCAAACCCTAAGTTGTATTAATCATCCCTGTTTCTAGCGCCAAATTGTACGAGTCGAAAATCTGCATAGGCACTCGAGGTACCACATCCATCAGATCTACTCGCACATACAGTATTCAGTTGTAGTTCAGTAGTCCGAAGACCTCAAGAACAGCACCGATGGTGCTATGAACAATAATCAAAGACCAAATAAAGCAATAAAGATCAGATATAAGAAGACTTTCTATGTATTTCTAAATGCTGAGATTACATGAATAAAACCCTAAGGAACCAGAGGAGATCACAAACCTAATCTCTCTCTTGCCACTTAGGCTCAACCCAAAGAGAATCCCACCCTTACAACGTTTTCCAAGCTCGCCTTATATAGGCCGAGCTTGGGTGGTTTACAGCTAATAAAGACAAAAGACCCAATCGTGGTGGTGTCAGTTTCTGTCGAGTAAGGCGGTTTAAGCACCGAGGTTTAATCCTAAGCTTCGGTCCTTCGACGCAGTCCGAACCCTTTCCTTCCGAGTCTTTTACTTCGCTCTTGTGTAGCTTCTTTTCCTTTATTAGCCCGAGACATTGCTGCCACCCTTCTCGGTGTGGTTCTCTCGGCATGGTTATGCTTCATGGATGCGAGACACGTGGTCCGACGGGTTTTACCCCCTACACCATGAGCCATGATAAGAAATGTAGCATTGATTATAGAGATTATAGAAGCAAGTCTATAATCAGGAGAAAAAGTCGAGTTATGCTAACACAGCGTAGCCACAACCAAAAAAATGCATAAGCATTAATAATTCAAGACCTAAAGATAGGATACATGAATGATAATAAGCTATATTGCATAGCATATAATCTTAGTAGGAAGTCTACTATAGGGTGTATAGGGATGGACCATAACGTTAGGTCATATTCAGATTTCTAGACTGTTTGCACGTCATTTACTCTAAAGATCTCCCAGGCCAGCCTATATTTCTAAAAATTATGAAATTTTAGTATGTCATGGGAAACTCACAGACGAACAAATTTCATGAAGGAAGTTTCTCCTGAATCCTTACGGATTAGACCGTATCAATCGTTCTTTGAAGTAATTCGTAATCTGTCAGATTTCCGAATTTGATCAGGAAACCACAACGTTATGGAATCTATAATCAATTACTTAGAATGGTAAAGAGGGACCTACCCTACAAGTAAAGATGACTTAGGATTAAGAAGCGGGACCCTCAAGCTATAGTCGTGTGATAAAAGTGGGTCATAGTTGTAACGACCCGTCCCTCCACCGATATTGTCCCCACTTAGCCACTGCGGTCATCCGGCAGTGTGTTTTCAACGGACACCGCTGCGGTTATCTAGCAGCAGCTTCCCAAGAGGTCACCCATCCCTGGACTACTCCCGCCCGAGCACGCTTAACTGCAGAGTTTTTCCAACTTCTGAGTTAATTATGCTTGAAAAGGCCTCGGTCGGTGTTATGAAAGGATAAATTATTACTTATATTCCTTCGTTCGACCAACCACCGCCGAATCGGGGTATTACAATAGTAGTGTTTTATGGCCAACCTATAAAAGTGGGGCCGTGGCATGAGCCACGGCCAAGCAATAAAAGTGGGGTCAAGCAAGAGCTATGACCAAGTAATAAAAGTGGGACCGTGGCAAGAGCCACGGCGAGGGGATAAAAGTGGGGTTGTGGCAAGAGCCACGGCCAAGAGGTAAAAGTGGGGCCGTGACAAGAGCCACGGCCAAGCCACAAAAATGGGGCCATAACATGAGCTATGGCCGAGTAATACAAGTGGGGTCATAGCATGAGCTATTACCTAGCCATAAAAGTGGGGTCGTGGCATGATCCACGGCCAAGGGATAAAAGTGGGGTCGTGGCTCTTACCGCGGCCAGGGCAAGAACGTGGCAGGCCAAAAGTGTGGGGCATGGTGCTAACCATGACCAAGCTATAAAAGTGGGGTCGTAGCCTAAGCTACGGCCAAGCCAACAAAGTGGGACCATGACATTAGGTTATGGCCAACCAAAAAAAGTGGGGCCCTGGTATTAGACCCACAACAACATGGGATGAGATGGCCGCGTGGGCCAGGACAAGATAGGATGCGTGGACTAGGATGGGATGCGTGAGCTAGGATGGGATGCGTGAGTTAGGAGGTGGTCGTGTAGGCCAGGGGCCGTATAGGATAGGGCGGATGGCCGCGTAGGCTAGGGATAGATGAGATGTGGACCATAAAAAATCAAAATATGGCCATGGTGGCCAATTCTGTTATCCCTACTGCAAATAAATTCATACCTTGCTTTGAGTCATTCACCTGACGACGCCAAGATGCCAGAAATTGGTGCAAAATTACTCTTGCGACCTCCTTGCCAAAAACCACC
>JAJJMA010260400.1:0-12706 GCA_023529015.1 Papaver nudicaule | reverse complement strand
TGTTAGGGCATTGTCCGGTCAAACCCACTAGCGTTGGTATGTCAAGCTAGTTGTCAGTTTTAGGTGTCAAAATTCAATTCTTGATTTAGCCTACTAGAGTTTAGATTTCGGAAATGGGATATAGACAGAGTAGTAGAGACCTTGAAGACGAAGACTGTGAAGACAAAGAAGACATCAATTATTCTTCATCGACAAAAGGTTAGTAGGAGTTATGACTTTATGGATATTCTTCTATTTCTACTTTCTCTATTCTTTCGAAATATAGTCGACTACTTTAGTAGTAATGTAGCGATTGAGATCGTGTTCTTGTGTAACATGGCTTTATGTCATGACCAGTGTTTGATCCCACGAATACTGTGAATCAAGAACATATGAGATAGATTCGACGCCATGTGTCCATTACAATGGTTTGCTTGCAAACTGTTATGTTGGATATGGATGAATCTAAGGAGTACTCTTGAGCAAAGAGCCTATGGATCACAGCTGAGGACATTCTCATGTCTAAGTTCTGGCTCAGCCCAGTCCTTCCAGCGGATTCTGATTTTGACCTAATTTGACCGCGGACGGTACCCGAACCGGTTTGCGTACCTGGAGCTGTAAAACTTCTGTGTTCCATTTGTTCACGTACCAGTACGTGAACCTGACACGGAAGAGTTCCTGGTAAGTCAAATTACGTGTTATTCTCTTAGAATTTCACTCTGAGTCAAATTCCAACTCCTTTATCTCTTAGATGGACTTGTGTGAAACATAAATACCTTTTGTGTTCCATCTAACGATCCTCAATGAGTCAATAAGATAAGATTATCTCTGGTCTGTTGGATTCCTATCTTGAAGTGTTTTAGAGCCAACAAAACACTTGGCAGATAAATCTAAAAAGGAATTTCAATTGAGATTAATCTGTATTACTTGGTTGGCAAGTTTAGGGTTTCCTTAACTTGTGGGACAAGTAATTGATTGCTTAATTCCAAAGCAACCTATCTTATTGAGTGCTATAAATAGAGGTGTCTAAGGACAAATACCGCAAGCATCAAGCATACGTGAAGGTCCTCAGGGAGAGTAGCGTAAACTCTTTTCACTTCGGTGAAGGCTTGTTGTGGTATAGTCATCCTCTATAGGTTGCAGCTCCTCTGGGAACTCCCTACGACTATAAAGACTTCCTTTGAGAGTTGGGAAGCACAGGTAGATCGATCCCTCAGCGGTTGATCAGAATCACCTGTAACCTTAGTAACCTATCTTAGTTCTTGTCTATTCTAAAGTCCGTCTCTTCTGCTATACGGCTATTCAAGAACTAGTTAAGTTACGTAAAGGTTGGAAAGGTAGCAACGCACGGCTGCACTCGGTGTTGTAAGACCTAGTTGGCTCCAGTTATACAAGTTCCCTAGTGGTTCTTCATCTATAACTGAGGTAGATACAGATTGGGCGTTGCAAGGTGCATGTCAGCCCTGATTTGTTAAGTAGACTTCCGTATGACCTGGATTTGACAATCCGAAGGAAGTCATCTTATTTATGGTAAACTGATAGAGGACAGTTACACCATAAGTCAACAGTTTTGGATTAAAACCCAGTATTGCTGACAAAAGCCTTTGGCATCGGTCAAAGCAACTCCTAGGCCTGTAAAGGACGTCAGCTAGGGGAATCAAGTGCGTGACGATCTGTGGGGGATCCAGAGACGTAAGGAAGGCGACAGTAGCCAATTCGCTTGGAGGGCTTGAGTTGGTCTCTGCTACATCCCAGACCGAAGTCTTATAGTAGGCTAGTGTTTGTAGTCAGTTTGTACTGGGCGGTGTTCAAACTGGACGAGGTCCCGAGGTTTTTCTGCAAGGCAGTTTCCTCGTTAAAAAAACGTTTGGTGTCTTGTGTGCTTTTACTTTCCGCATTATAACTCTGATTTATAATTAAAGCACCAAGTAGTACGTTATTGCCTAACTGTCGAGATTACTCCAGTTAGAGGTTTGGATATTGATTTTTGAGATCGTCTAGACTTTAACCATAAGACTCACGAGCCAAAACGAAAAGTTGGTAGTATTTCGGTACCCCTCCTTTTTCAACAACAATTAATAATATCTTCAAAAGCTAGCGTAAAGATATCAGAAGAATATACAATATGGGGTTTCATTTCATGGAAGCTTTGGAATTATACTTTGGCTGGAATTTTTCATGTGAAATCCGAGTCAAAATGGTGGGTCGATGCAATCATTTCTGAGATGTTTAGTGTTTGTTGAGTGCTGCTACTGTTGTGACTTCGCCACTACGGTGTGCATGATGTATGAGAGTTACAAGAATTAAGGTGCCAACAAAATTGAAGATTGGGTAACAATTGATGATGATATTTCAGTCAAAAGAGCAAGGAGGATATGTGCATTGCTATCTTGAAGTTGGTGACGAATTCGATGGTGGAAGTAGAACTTGTTGCAAGCTTTAAGTACATCATTTCCTCGACAATGGAATTGTTGTGTTTGGAGTTTGCTTGAGGACAAGCAAAGACTACGTGTGGGGGAATTTGATAGGTGCCTAAAAACACTTATTCAATATTATGCACTTATGTTAGCTAATGCCTCGTATTAGTTATATAACGTTGTATTTTGCAGGTACTTCAAAATCATCTTACACAAAATGAAACAAAAAGGAATACAAAGCAATCAATTCATTGGAGGCAGCCAAGTACAACAACTAAGGTAGTCATTTCATGTTTATTCAGATTACTGGAGCACCTGACATGATCGATGGTGACTCTATATTCTACATTAAATGCATCCAGCGACCCAGGTTTCCTAGCTCTATAAATACTCCATTTTAAAAACCATTTCAACTCACACCTCCTCCTGAAAATCTCTCAGAGAGTTTTTTGCTCATCTTTTTCTAGCTTTCTCAGTATTTTTAATCATGGATCACCGTTTTGGAATTAGTAGCTAGCCAAAACCCCCAATATGGAGTGATTACTCAAGATCCCGTTATGGAAATTGGAGTCAGGAATTAGCCTATGTGTTAGAGCATGGCTCGGTCAACCTCACTAAGTGTTGGTATGTCAAGCTTAGTTGTCAACTTTAGTGATCAAAATTCGACCGCTAAACAATACACAATTAGGTGAAGTCATGTGAGAGTTAGCTTTAGGTTGTGGAAGATTTTGGTAGGATTTAGAATCACTGGTTGAAGAGTTGAAGAAAGACTGAAGATCAAACGAAGACATCCGGCTTCATCATTCAACAGGTTAGTGAATCTAAATAACGCTATTCCATTATCTTTTACACTTGTGCTACAAAAGACATAAGCATAACTCTCAGCTTGAGCTTTACGTTATGACTTGATCACTTTTGATCAGTGTGTCTTATGATAACTCCGCTTTACCGCTTGCGGTATTAGTGTTGTAGTTATGACGTTCCAATATTGCTTAGAGATTTCTTTTCTTCTCCGTCTCTAAGTTAATATAAAGGTTTTTCCTAAAACCTTTTCGAGTTGGATATAGCAATGTGGTGTTATCTCGGTAGTACTACGAGATTTGATCCATCACAGTATTGTGTCTCTTCTTACCTAGTCTGGCTCTGTCGGATTGATTGCATATATTTATATAAGCCAATGTAAGAGAGATCGTGACTCACACTTATGTTGTGTAGACTCGAAATACTGTTGTTCGGAGATTCGAATACGACGTCATGGTTTGGCTCTGAACTCTGAAGTTCTGAATCATTCATTTGATTTTGTATATGAACATCTTGTATGCCATATCTCACTTCTGGATTCCGAAACCATATTTGTGTATCTCAACTTATGAATTTTCAATGTTCGAAACCTCAATGTAGGTTTTGGTAAAATTAAACGTTGATTTCGAAACCATAAAACTGGTTTTCGTATTCATAAGTTATTGGTCCGAAACTTAAATATTGTGACCAATGAGATATCACAGATTCGTAACTATGTTTGTGTGGCTGACAGTGTCTTGAGAATCGAGGCCAATGTGTCTTGACCATGTGAGTTCTAAAAGGTCGAAAAGACCCTGGGGTTTCTTAAAGGTTTATGTGAACCGGGAAATATATTCCTGTGCGTCGAGGCTAAAAAGGTGTGATGATGAAACGGTTCTCGACCACATGGACTCTCAAGTACGACACCAAACATTTATGGAGAATTAAATATGTGTTTATTGTTTCGAAACCTTAACCAAGGTTTTGTTAAACTGAATCTAGATTTCGAAACCAAGCTTTAGGTTTCGCTATGTGGAAACTTGATTTGGGAACCTTAATATGGTTCTGGTCATATAATGAACTTTAGGTTTTGAAACCTTAATTTGGTTTCTGCCAAAACAGATGTACGTTTCGAAACCTTAATATGGTTGACTCAGAATGCGTAACTTCGAAGTTCAAACTCTATCTTTTTGATTTGTGCTTCAACGAATTAATGAGTTTGATATTCTCGATTTGAAGTTTGAATTCGTTCATCTTCAATGTACAACTAAGTGGAATTGAGTTATCATCTGAAACATGGTTAGTCGCTCTAGTTAGTAGACACATGATTTCGGATCAATACTGTACGTGATTAAAATCTTCGTATGATTTACTACTCGATCAAATATTCATTTGATTATTCATTCGGTGTTTTGATTTGAATTATTGGATATCATTAACGTGACATCTATATTGGAATCAAGAATTCAAGAGATTTAACATTTTGCTAGTTACTCGTGAAATATCGCACCGTACTTCCAATGGTATATCTGTTTGCGTGATTTGGAATGTCTGAACCTACGTGTTCACTTAAGGCTAAGTCTAATTGGAGTTCAAGTTCCACCAAAACCGTGGCCTTTTTCCCAAGTTCAACTTATCTCTCCAGATATATCTAGCAGTGGAAGTAGAAGTGCTAGTTAGGCGCTCAATCATGTAGCGCCGAAAAAGCGAACTCACGCTATATTAAATAACGCCGAAACGAATATTCTAGTAAGAATATCCGGATCAGTGCTATATGATTAACCGCTGGGATTTCACGCTATATCATTTAGCGCCAGGCTGTTTGACCTTTTTTTTTTATTTACACTCGGTTTACACCAAGATCAATAGTTGTTCATCCTACTCATTATTTCCTCACACTCCCATTACACCACCAATCCACAGCCAATGTTTATACAAAAATGAGTTTTTATCATACCAAATCATCATAAATAAAGATAAGATGCACCACATATTGAAAAAAAAAAGAGATTCATTAACTAATTTTATTAATTTAAACATCCGCTCATTCGAGTAATGTGTTTGTTACACTTTTTAGGAGGAAAATTACGAATGAGTATTCCTTAAAAGGAATTACATAGAAATTAAAATTCTACTTCTAAATTAACTTCTAAAAAAAACTAAATGAGACTTGGTAAATCAACCTAGGGTTCAGGAGCAAGGCCATAACGAACCAAGATATCGTTCCTCATTTTTTTGTAAAGTTCAACCTGCCCAGCTGGAAGTGAATCCAAAGATATGCCCATGATCCTCAGGTCAGATTCTCTTTGATGGAGTTCAGTCATTTGTTGATTGGTAGCCTCTCTTTTCTTTTTGGTTTCCAAGTTCTGCCTAAGGTACTCTTGTTCTGCTTCATCTTTTGCATCCCTGCGTTCCCTTCCTTTCTCCATTAGTTCTATCATCTTGTCTAATTTTTCATCTGTTTTATGTGCTGCTTTTTCCTCACGGAGCTTTTGTTAGAAGCTTCTCTCCCTAGAGGTCTAACATCATCTATTCTTGAAAAAAAAAGTTTTCGACGTAATATGTCTGAGCAAGCATCAGAACCAGGGGTAGAAGGTGTATCTTCATTCATGCTTGCATCCACATCATCCTCCAAATTTACTTGTTGTGAACTCCCAGCCTGACTGTTTGAAGCTTGGGTGTTTTGAGAGGGTCCATTATTAACTTGGTTATTAATCTCCGGGTTGAAATTGCCTGACATATACATCTTCAACAGTTCGAATACCTTTTCATGCTTTCACTTCTCGAATTTGCCCTCATAGTTTTGTCGACCTTCGCGGTACTGTAGAATAAAAATAAATATTATTAGTTCTTTGGCAATTGGATACCTTGAAAAGTATTTTAAGTATATAATTTCATATACTTACATTATCGTCGATTGTGTATCCGCTTTGTGGTTGACGGAAAAACGGCCTGATACAATTTGCATATTCCTTACATTCTATTTTGATAGTGGAGAGTCTATTTTGCAAGGACTTTTGTCTTCGATTAGTACCTTGCCATCTTTTCTTGTACTCAGATTTTATTGTTGTCCAGAACTCTCCTTTGCTTTGGTCTTTTCCTCTAATCGGATCCCTGCTTGCGATAATGAATCCCCAAACTAGTGCTTCATCCTCTGATGTTGAGAAGTGAGCGCTTGTGTATTCTAGGGTCTCATCATCTTCCATGATCAAAAGAGTATTGAAAAAAGAGAAGGAAAATCAATGAAGAAGAGAAATCAATTGATTTTAGTGTGATTGAGCAAGGAGAAGTTGTTCTCTATTTATAGGGTTTCAGGCCAAAATTCGAACGTTGGGATTCAAACGGATAGTAATTATGAACCATCAGATCTCATCCGAACGTTACTTTTTGACGGCTAGGATTTTACACGGTTAATGGTAAAGCGCGATGGCGCTTAATGACTCAGCGCCAATCATCTGAGCCGTTGGAAATAACGTTTCTTTTAGATCTGACGGCTGATATGATCTAACGCTTAATGATTGAGCGTCATAACTCTCTTTGGTATAACGCCACTCTACTGGATAGTAAATTCCGGTGACCTCTCTTGTTGTATTTAAACTCAATACATAACTCTCAACATCCCCACCCCAAACTTGTGAAGTTTCATTCTTTTCTTCTACATTCAACTCAAGCATGGCTCGTTTCTCAATTGCCGAAGACAATGCCTTGGTGAGAAGTTTTTGTCTAGCGAGCATTCATTTCACTAGGGGCAAAGACATGGAACGTGACTGTTTTTGGACATGTATCGTTTGAGAATTCGTGAACCTCAATGGTAATGCTAATCCGTGTTCTGAGAAGACACTAAAAATCCGCTTGGTTACCCTCAAAAGGATGTGCAAACAATATGCAATTTGTTTACGAAGTTCAAATGGTGATCGAGAAACGGCAAAGGATTTATACCAAACAAATCAAGGAAGTGAATTCATCCACTTTGAAGCATATGAAACACTTGTTACGATGTTGCAATTTGGTCAATAAAATTTCTACTTAATTTAAACGTGCTTGAATAAAAAAAGTGTATTTATGGAGTTATTACAAGAAAGAAAATGTAGTACTAATTATGCAAGTATTATGTTAAATAAAGTAGTCAAGTTTATTCTCCATTCTCATAAAATGCTCCATCATCTTCGTTGTTGGGGTAGTGATCCTTATCCATATCCACACCGCTTCAACCCTCGTGAACGACCGGTAATGCATCATCTATCACAAGATCACCATCTCTCAAACCAGCTCCATGTCGTTGCCAAATGTGTGTAGTGATTTTTTGGCGACGCACAGGGTTGTACAAAACATGAGGAGCTAGCCTCGTAGTAGATTGAATAGGAAGTGGAGGTTCTTCTCCCGTGATCATCCCCCACTCCTCATCGCGATATTCCAACTCCACGCACATGTTGTGCATAACTGATAATAACGACATGGGTTTCTAATTATACCAAACTTGCTCTTTAGACCACCGAATGCACGTTCTATGTCCTTTCGCTTTGCCTCTTGGTATCGATTAAAAAGTTCCTCACGAATGTTCTTGGAGGGTCTGTAGGACTGCACAAGGCAACCAAGCATAGGATATATTCCATCTTCTAGGTAGTACCCCTGGTTGTAGTGTTGGCCATTGATTTGATAAAGACATGGAGGTGCAACACCATTAAGCTCTCTGTCGAACAAACCTGAAGCGTGCAAAACATTGATGTCATTGTTCTGTCCACCCAACCCAAAATAACTATGCCAAATCCACCTATCATACGAAGCCACCGCTTGAAGCACAACAGTGGGATATTTGTGATGCCCCACATATTGCCCGGATTCCTCAACTGGGCATGCTCTCCATGCCCAATGAAAACAATCGACACTACCAAGCATTCTGGGAAACCCCCGAGCTTCATTCTCTGTCAAAAACCTTGTAATGTCTTGGGAGGTAGGCATCCGCACGTACCTTGCATTGTAGATGAAGCAGATTGCGTCCATAAACTTCTTGGCATAAATGTAGATAGTGGTTGCGGCCATTTGTGTGTAATCATCCAGACTATCTGGAGCAATACCTTTGGAAAAATGTCTTATCACGGCAATCATCTTCATATATGGAGTATGGCCAGGAATACCACAACGATCCGTTTGTTGATTTTTTTTTTTGTCATAGTGACAAACTTGCTCCAAAATTCTGAGAAAAAGGGGACGGGGCAAAGCAAACCGAGCTTTAACATCTTAGTCCCATACGTACAATTGTAGTTGAAATATTGTGTCATCATCTTCCTATCGGCATCTACACGATTTCTGTGCACCCTTTCTCTTTTCCTCACTACATCCGGGACGGGTTGGCGTAGATTTTGCGTCTGAGACTCCAAAATTGCCACCACTGCTACAACATTCTCCTCGATTTCCTCTTCCTCATCATCATACGGTAGTTTGTACAAAATTCTCCTCATAGCTCCTAATATTAAAAAAAAAAAAAGATAAATAAAACATTCATAAAACAAACACCAAAATAAAAACATTGAATCACAAAGCAAATAATCATTCACACCAAAAGGAAAAATAAATCATGTACTTAAGTAAAAGAAAAAGAAAAAAACATTAACACTCCATGGAAATTTAATTCATAAAACTCCAAACATAAACGCTCCATAAGTCTACATAAGTTTTCATTAACACTACAAGTAAAAGTCTCCATAAGTTTTCATTCACTGAAAGAACCATTGAGTTCCAGAATTTTGATTTTCACTAGGATATTGAGTTTCTTGAACCACATCCACGTTGTCTATCATGTCGTCAAACTCGTTCAAACGACGGCGTTGTTGTGGTTGATCTTGTGATGTAGAAGGATTGAATCGCATAGGGTCATAATATCCTTGTGGTGTCTAAAATTGTTGAGTGGCTGCATAAGCTTGCTCATATGTACCACCACCTAATGTCAGTTCTTCTTGGGGCCTTGGGGTCGACACTGATGGTATCGAAGAAGTAGAGTGACCAGATGAGGAACATGAACTTTGAACTATCTTCCTTGACTCTTCGTATGCAACATCACGAGATGCACGGTAGTAGCCGTACAACTTTTCAATTAATCCATATGTCTGATCCTACAAGTATAAAAAAGATAATTTAGTTACACATTCAAGATAAATTACAAGTACAATGCAAAAATAAATATAAATGTACTTACCGGGGTCATGTTCATGGCTCTAAAATCGAGCGGACAACTGCTAGGCATTGGAACCGGTACTTCAACTGGTCCATGAGTTTCGCTGTGGAATGGCAAACTCCATTGTATCTCCGGGATCGTTGCCTGAGGCTGGTCGAAGTTGCCATACACATAGTTCTGAGACAACAGAGTAGGAGGCGCACGATTCGGTAACCAACGTGGATCAATTGCATGGCTACCCACTCAAGTCTGATCAGTATTATGTGAATGTTGTGTAAGCAAAAGATAAGTTCCAACACTCTTTTCATTCCAGAACCGCGAATACTGCAACTGATCAACCACCCAAAAGTGTTGTCCTTCCACTACATCTTCCATATGGATAACTTCGTCCAACTTCGGTGGATTACATGGAATTACAATTTCGTTGGTTAACTGCCTCCGAAATCTCTAATCCAACTAACAACTTGCTCTCTTAGTTTCATAAAGATCCTGAAACACAACTCTCTTCAAGGAAAGCGCGTACGCATGTTCCCAATACTCTCTTGTAGCAGACACACTGTTACTCCATGGTTGCCAAATAATCGTGGTTGCGCCTCTGGTGTCTATCTGCTTTATTGCTAGTTTCCATTTTTGTTTAGTTTCCTTCTTAAAGAGTGAAATCTTAGGAAAAACGTCAAGGTCAACATCCATCAATTTCGTTGGACAAAGAATGGAATGGTAGTTGTGAAAATAGTAATAATACCAATATTCGATTACCATCATCATGCCAGACATGTCTTTAGCAGCTTTCGAAGACCATGAGTCGAAATATTTATAAGTGTGGCCCAAGGAAGCCATACCCCAATCATAATCCCCAACTTTCTCTAAATCATGCAACAAAAGACACCATTTTTTATCTACTTTATTGTTGCAATTTGCAACAAGAAATTGACCAAAGCACCAAAGAAAGAGAATTCTGGTCAACTCCTCTGCACATTCAGTATTGTCCATACCGTCTCTGCTTTGAATGTATCTCCTCAAGGAAGATATGGTTACACAATTACCCTTAGAATCCCATTTGGCTACTTTCTTCGTTTTTTCATCAGGGTCTGCTTCACGATTGGCGTAAGCAATTTGATTCCTCTCTTTCACTCTCCGGAAATATAAGTCATCCATAGCAGGATACCTTATACCACCCATAGTACGGGGAAATTTTACCCTAGTTTTTCCCGGGAGGCCAGTCGGAATACCCGTCAACATGTACCAATCTATCGGTAGTAAGCCAGCCTCAAAATCCTTAAAGTGGAAACTACGGGTGCTCTCCCACCATCTCTCAGCAATGGCTTCCACTAAACCTCTATCGACATTAGAAAAATCAAAGCCAAACACACTAGAAAACCCGCACTTATCACACAATTCTTGTGCTCTTGGAATTTCTTTCACTACAATTTGGTAAAGGGGTTGGATCAAATGTAGACTACGCCTAACACTGTATTTACGCTTGTTTAAATGACTATCCTTGCATGCATGGTCGACATCAAAATGATACCCGGACACCTTGTGAAACTGTTATAAGTCCATGTCATGTATCTAAAACAAACAAATCAACACAACAATTTCAATCAAAAGAACACAACAGTTTCAATCAAATGAACACAACAATTTCAATTAACACAACACAATATCAACAATTTCAATTAACACAATAATATCAACAATTTCAATTTCAATTTCAATTAAATTAACACAACAATTGAACATGAATTTAACTAAAAAACAGAAAAATATGTAAATTTCAGTAAGCATGAATCGAGTAATCAATACTAGCATGATATCAAACATAAATTTGATCAAAAAATTTCTGAATTGAAATCAAGAACACCCAAATAAACTAAAGTTTGCAAAACTCACCTCAAATGATTTTGTGGATGAAATTCCACAAAAACAACACCAATAGATTCCTCTCCTTCACTTCTTCAAACCCTTGCAAGGAATTAGAAAAAAACGTGATGGATTGAGAGATTGAAATGGATGAAATTCGGTTTTGGGGGGAAAAAAAGAGGAGGAAGGGGAAAGAAGAAGAGAAAATGAGAGGAGGGAAGGGTTGCGCGATATTTCTGTGGATTTAATCTGACGCTCAATGATGTAGCGCCAGTCAACTGAAGTCAAGTCAAGCTTCAGCGGTAACTGATATAGCGGCGTAACGGTACATGATTCAGCGCCGAACTAGAACTCCCATTAGACTTGGGATGCTAGTTTGCTGATGTGTCCTGCTAGTTTTTGGTGGATATGGAAGTCCCATTAGACTTAGCCTAAGTTTAACACACAAGGCTTTGTCCACGTCTGTTATGATACGTTTATACGGAACGTTGAACCACGTTGGACCAGATCCCACTTCCACCTAGGTTCGTCTGCTTAGCCCAGCAATACCAAGGAAGTAATGTTGACATTATTAATGCTGGTGACGACATTTGGAAGTAATAATATCTAAGGAGATTTTCGGAACTAAGGACACGTTTTCGAATTGAGATCTTTCCCAGGGATCATATTTGGTAAGCACCATATTTCGAATTAAAAGAAATATCCAAATATACCTTAAGATATTATTTTCTTTGATTGCTCTTGGCTAAACATCTTTCGAAAATATATTTTCTTTATCGAATATATTTTTCTTAAATGTAAAATGCTAGTGTATTAGTTCTCATTAAATGCTATGAGACTAAATGGGGAATTTCAGAATTATTAAAGAGTATAAATAGGAGTGGTATCTCTCCTGAAAGCTTTATCCCTCTGGCCAAGCTCTTCTTCGGAATTGAAATCTTGTGTTTGTCACTTTTCTTTTCAGTTACCTTTGAGCTTTTGCTCTCGGTCTAGAATTGTGTGAAAGTTTTCTCTAGGGATCGAGAAGCCTAGAAGTACCTCTTACGGGAAACTAGTTTATGTTTACTAGTCTTATTTGTATTGTACTTGTGTTCTGTTCTATCACATCTTTCAAACCTTGCGATCTTGTTTATTCTACGGTCATTCTCTTCTGCTATAAGGCCACTCAAGATCGTTGTGATTAGAACATACTCTTTATCTATTAACCTGGTGTTTTTACCTGCAAAAACAAGTGTACCGTCTCTGGGTACTTTCGTAGTGCTCGGAGATCAAAGTCGAACAAGGCAAGCCTAAACCACGGATGGCCGTTCCCACCTTGCTTCGGTCACAGAGAGGATAGAGGTTGGTCTAGGGAGGGAAACAGCGAAGAAACTTGAGATCAGGTTGAAGGTGAGTTTTTGGGTGTTTGAGTTCAAGATTTCTGTCGTGAAATCGACTAGAAATCTCCAAGTCTAGAACGAGTTTAGATTCTCAGGTGTTTTTCTCTGAGGCTCTGTGT
>JAJJMA010260391.1:0-39695 GCA_023529015.1 Papaver nudicaule | reverse complement strand
AAGCTCCGGGTCGTCATCATCATAGTCTTCATCCTAATAGTACTCATCGAAACCATCATCTTCTTCTTCTCCAACATCGAATATTGCCAGCTCTGTTGGACGATATGAGAAGTACCCAACAAACTCTCCTTCTATAATTCTAAAATGGAAGCCTGTGAAAACATTAACAGTTCTAGTTTGTGTAGAAGAAGATATCTTTTTCTCGATTTCTCTATTTTTTTTCTATCTTGACTTTCTCTAAACCCTAGCTATTAAGACCAAGCATACTCTCTTACCCTTTTTATACCATTAATATCGCACCTAATAGCGTACGTATTTTTAGTTTTTTTACACGTACCTAGTTGTGGTGTCAACACGTATACTCTTCATCAAGCACGCTAATAAACCATATGATGCACTTTTATGCCATACCGTAGACTTGGCGTCTGAAATTTGACATGAAAGTTCTAGTGCATGGTTTGTGGTTGCTAACTAGTTAAATATACCCATTACCCTAAGCAACCAACTACTCTCATCTAACCTATCTAATCCCATTACTCATTTACGTTAAAGTCAAGTTAATGATGTCACTAAAGTGATTTTGTTTAGATACTACGAAAATCAAAGACACCCAATTTGGACACCATTTTACTGAGGCCACTATGACAAAATAATTTGTATTTGGTAGTTCTTAATAAAGCTTATATTGAATGACTAGTATTTTTTTTATATAAATTTGTATTTTGCCTCACTTTAGCAGAGAGAAAAATCTTTAAAAAATAACAATTGATGTAGCATTATTTATTTATTTTTACCAGTAGTAATTTTTAATCCAAGACAGTGGTAGGTATAATAGATAAATGCACGGTGAAAAGTGCTTCTTGGGTGATAATGATTATTACTTCTTAAGCTAGGTCTCAATTTAGATGTGAGAGAGCAAATGCATGGATGGGGTGGGATGGGATTTGAAGGAAATCACATTATAATAAATGGGGTTATAATTATCTTGATAAGGAGAAAAAAGCATTTAATCCCAAGCAAGAATGCTACCAAAAGGATACATAGGTTGATGGATGAATACGGGAACAAAATTTGGCCAACAAGCTAAAGCGTAAAAAATATCGCGCTGAGAATAGGTCTTAGATTACTACTAGCTAGACTAAGTAGTAATGATGTGCTATAGATGGTTGTCTGAAATTTGACATGAAACTGCATGGCCGGGGATTGACCTTGTTGCCCCAAAGCCCCACTTTCCCTGCTTACCTATCAGGGCCGGCCCATTAGTGCATATGAATTAAAACTATTCATTCCTGAATAAGTTCTCTCTCTTCTCTGAGCTAGTAAGCATACTGCAACTCTCAAGCTCAACTCATAGTCCCCTACTTGCATCAAATTCCATCCTCTATTAGATCTAGTGTGTCCTGGTTACTCTACTGTTTCCTCGGTATTTGGAGTAATATCAATCAATTCTGTACCAGTTTCTATTCTCACTGTAACAACCACAATCATATGATAAAGAAACTGAAATACTATAACCCATTCAATACTACTACTAATTACAGCAACATCCACCATATTCATAAAAGCAGTCTTTACACCATTAAAACCAAGCAGCTTAAAAAGTTCAAAAATCCAGGGCATATTAACAAGCAAAAACTATATCAAATAAACACAACAACAACTACTACAAAAGAAGAAGAAGAAACCGTCCGTCTTGAAGTGTCTTTCGAATCCAAGCTCCATCAGTTTGTACGTGACATCTCTATGGCTGTGGATCACGAAATACTAAACCTGCAAAATTCAAAACATTACCAGGACAAAACAAATGGTTTCCTGATGTGGTCTGCTACGAGGGAATCTAGTCATCCTCGGCACCATCATCATCATCACCACTGCTAGTATCATCCGAGTCGGTCATCTCATCATCAGTTATCTCATCATCTTCACTTATCTCATCCAACATGTGATAGTAGTCCTCGGGATCTATATAATCATCATCATAAGATGCAAAAGTGCCATAAGCCCTCTTTCTCTTCTTCTCTTGCTCTTCTTCTTCATCAGTCTCCTCTTCCCTTTCCTCCATGCTTTCATCTGAAACTCTTACTCCCTCATATTCATCCTCCTTTCCTGATAAATACTCATACATGGTTCTGGAAAATATGTGGGGATACTGGTGCTTCTCCTTCCAATACAGGCGAAACATCATTTCCCTTAACAACTTATCATTCCTCTTATCCCATGAGGTCTTCTTGCACTTCTCTCTGGCATTTGGTGGAATTTCTTCTTCACTATCCACTTCACTCTCACTCCCACGCTGCCAATATTCACTTGCATCACCACCACTTTATCTTATTTTTCTTGCTTCAGCCTTACTTAACCACTTCTCAAACTCTGGCTTATTGTCGATCATTCTCTGGATAAATTTTGTTATTTCTTTCCTGTTTTTCACATGTCGATTCAGTTCACCAACCAATTTCTCCATATGCTCTTGAGATAATTTCAATGCAAATCCCTTTGCCCAATTGTAAAACTCTTCAAAGGATTCACTCTTCTTGGATTCATCTTTTGGATTCTGGGGTTTGGCTAAATTGCTGGCCATCTCACAATCACTCTCTGGTTTCCTATATTTGTTCTAATTTGGGATTTTCTCTGATTAGGGATTTTCTCAATCAGTTTCTTAGCTTTATGAACCTTTATAGTCGGGGAAGTTTTGCCATTAATTTATAGCCATTTAAGTGGGGTGGTTACACATCGATTTAAATTTTGTACCATTTCCATACGCAATTGCTCATGTAAAATCATTACGTTTGCATTTCCCCTCTCTAGATACCTACTTTTCTGTCACGTGTCAAAGTACTAACATTAAGGCCTTTAATGAAGCGCCACCAGTATTTTGTGACATGCAATTTAACTTAATCGGGTTTTCTGTGTCTTTCCAGGTCTCTTGGCACACGCTGGTGGGTAGACGTTGCTTGATGGCTCAAATAGGCTGGCCTTGGTTGGGTTTCTTGTATGTTTTCACCCCCTGCTCACTAGTCATAAAAAGCCACCCCCTTATTGCTATCACACCATACCTCTTCAAAAAAATGTTATTGAGAAATATTTTCCCACCAACTCTCAACACCCTACAAACATATAAATCAGTTATAGAAATTTAGATTTATTAGACATTGTGAAATTTGCCCTAATTTTAGGCTCTTTAATCGAACCCCATTTTGCTTCTTGTTTTTATTCAGTTTTTTTTTTTTTTTTTTTTTATTTTTTTTTTTTTTTGCAAACATATTCTTCTGTGCCTAAAATAAAAAGAAGTCACATTCTTTTTATAAATTCTTTTTGTAACCCTAAAATAAATATGTGAAAGATAAAAGAAAAAATAACTTGTTTACCATCTCTTCTTTCTTTATTCCGTTGCAACCCTAAAAGAAAAAAAAAAGCCAAAGGATCCTAAAAATTTCTTATTAATTCTCATAATTACTAATCCTATAATAACAATCAGTTTAACTTTAAATGGAAGATTTTTTAGATAGCTTAGAGCAAGCACTACGGTGCCATAAGCCATCCCTAGATTGTGATTATCTAGGGATGGCATATTTGACACAATATGACAACCACTATGGTCTTGACTTTTGACCGGCGAAAACTGGGTTTCGGTGTCATCTTCTGGAAGGGGGTCCATACTATGAGTATGGACCCGGTGTTTCATAATAGATGGACTGGCTCAGCACATACTACGTTTTAGCAAGTGTATATCATGTGCTAATACTTTACAGTTTGCATATTCATCTTCTTTTTTTTTTGAATTGTAAAGGTTATATTTAAGTTGGACCGAAGCCCACTTACCTACAAGCCCAGGTAGCTAGGCAAAGAAATAAAGGAAAATCCCCCCACCCCGGTGCAGATGAGTTTCGAACTCAGGTCGTCGGTGTCATCACCGAACGACTTTACCACTGTACTACAATGACAAATGCATTTTTTCATCTTTTTGATCGGGTAAGTGATGACAATCCAAGTAGTATATGCTATCAATGAAGCAAAAAACGTCAATATATCATGTCCCATCTTGGTGGAGCTCTTGCAACTTCGAATATTTTGTGACAAGCTAATCACTTACAATAATCTTGAACTAATCGAAGACAAAACTCTGTACTAAACATATGGAATCTTCGTGGCATGAAATATGACGATTTTTTTCATTTTATTCCTACATGTTCAACTACGACTAAACATTGCTTTATCTCACATGGTCGGCTAGTACTGGTCAGTTGGTCATGGGTTCGATTCTCACAACAAACATAAAATTTTATGGGAGTACACTTTTTACTAAACAACCACCCATCCCAAGTACAAGTGGGACCCAACTTATGGTTGACTAAAGTAAAATTACCTAAAAAGATCTATATAGAAAACTAAGATACCATAAGATGGTGGACCCTCATGAGGGTAAAACAGTAAATTGATAATATTTGATTTTTCACACCCAAACATACAACTTTCCAAACAAGGAATTCAGCCAATCATTTGGACAACATTTGACTTTCTAAAAATGGAAATAATGTCCACATGTAGTCGTAGTCATCGTCGGAGTTCTAATTCTTTCGAAGATTTTACCTTAAATTTTTCATAAATTGGTAGGCTCAGTGTTCCCGGGAGGATCCTAGCTTAGAGTATTGCAAATTAGGGAGTGGTTGGTGTTCAGACGAGGATTCTTACTCGAATTTGCCAAAAATGGACATGTTTAAGGTTTCTTCAAAGATTCTACCTTAGATTTGCCATAAATGGGTACGCTCAGTGTTCCCGGGAAGATACTGGCGTAGAGTATGGCAAATTAGGGAGTGGTTGTGTGTTCACACGAAGTTTCTGACTCACAATATATAAGTCGAGATTCTTCGGAGATGCACAAAACCTGACGATCTTGTAGTATCCTACTGGAGTATCAAAATAATTCGAGAATCTTCGCCGAAGCACCAAACCTAATGATGTTTCTCATATTATTCCTATTGGAGTATCCAAAAAAGTCGAGAAACACAAAAATGACGATGTTTCTCATATTATAGAAACACCAAACTAATAGATGTTTCTCATATTATTCCTAGTGGGGCATTCCAAGAAGTTGGGAAGCTTCACCGATCGAAGCACGAAACTAATCGATATTTCTCATATTTTTCTACTGGAGTATGCAAAAAAGTCGAGAAGCACAAAAATGACGATGTTTCCCATATTATATTCATACTGGAGTATTCCAAGAAGTTGGGAATCTTCGTTGAAGCACCAAACTAATAGATTTTTCTCATATTATTCATAGTGGGGTATTCCAAGAAGTTGGGAAGCTTCACCGATCGAAGTACGAAACTAATCGATGTTTCTCATATACTCCTACTAGAAGTTTGGAATCTTTGCCGAATCACGACATTTGACGATGTTTCTCTTATTATTCCTGCCGGGGCATTCCAAGAGTTGGGAATAATCTTCATCGAATAACAAAACTAATCGATGTTTCTCTTATTAATCCTGCTTGACGATCACGAAACTTGACGATGTTTCTCATGTTACTCCTACTGGAGTATTCTAAAAAGTTTATAATCTTCGCCTAAGCACGAAATTAATCGATGTTTCTCATGTTACTCCTACTGGTGTTCCAAGAAGTTGGAATCTTCGTCGAAGCACAAATTAAAACATTATGATGTTTCTCGTATTATTCCTATTGGAGTATTCAAGAACATGGGGAGCTTCTTATGATGCTTTTGGCAACAACATCATTCATTATGGCTCAGAGTATGGCTGTTAAGAGAGTTTTATTTTGTTGCATACAAAAACTCAATTAGTCCAGTACTCGCATAATTTAACGTGTACGATCACATTTACGAGCCCCGAACCTATGCAGTATAATTTAATGTGTACGATCACATTTACGAGCCCCACCCCGATGCAGAATATTAATCCAAAATTTGTGACCTACCTTTTTATCTTGCTCCCTGCTACATGTTGTGTCCATTACATATGTCTTGCGGTTAGAAACCAAAAATTCATATCCTCCTAATTTCTTGCTATATTCTAGTGAAAATTGATATATATATATCAATATTTTGGGGGGAAAATGCCCCAAATTTATGGAGATAACCACCACAATATTCTCTCTGATTTATTATTGGCTGGAAATCTGAAAATTAGGGAAACTAACCACGTTGGATACACGAAATCTAGAACCCACGAAAATTTCAACCAAGAACTTTTTTGGCGGGATGAAAACCAAAAATTCAAAATTCCTGATCCTCCTAATTTCTTGCTAAAATTTAGTGAAAATTGTTAGAAATATTGGGGAAGTGAATATCAATATGCTGGGAAACAAATTCCCCAAATTTAATGGAGATAACCACCGAATATTCTCTCTAATTTATTTACGGAAATTAACCATGTTGGTTAAATGAGATCTTGAAATTTTCTCGGAAGATCAAAAACCCTTCCACAAAATTTCATCCCAAAACCTTTTTTTTTTTGCGGTATGAAAATCAAACGAAAATTCTAAGAGCGGGATGATTCCCGCCTGGTGTTTTGGCTCCATTTTAAAGTTAAGTTTTACTTTTTTATATCCATTCGGTTATAAAAACTAGATTTATCTTTTTCTTAAACCATAAGTTTACTCCTAACTCATCTCTTTTTTCTCTGGCTGGTTCTTATACTGGTATTATTTCTTCAACCCGTTCCTGATTTAATATCTGTCATGTTTTGTCTCATTTTGTATTATGCATGTTGTTGCCCTTAATATTCTGATAATCATAGTCTGTTTTCAATAAGGGTTGGTGTATCAAAATAATATTCTAGGGTTAAGTTACATTACATGCATCAATGGTTTTTTATAGAGTGTCTAGAAAGGCCGGACCAATGGAAATAGGGCATATGGTATTATTTCTGCAACCCGTTCACGATTGAATACAAGTGATATTACTATCTTTGTTTGTTTTTTTTTCTACCCGTTCACAATTGAATACAAATGATGTTACTTTTTTATTTTTTATTTTGCAAATAATTTTTTGGTAAATTAGGCTTCATACCATCAAAGACACATTTTGCGTCTCTGCTTCCAGATTTCCCATAATACACTAGAAATCTTTAGACTTCATTCTTCATTATATATCGTCATAGAAGCTTTGTTTTGTTGATACCATATAATTTGCAAGAGTTGTTTCACTTGTTTAATCATGGATTGTTGTCAACCTAGGTTTACTTTTTATTCTTGTTTTGCCAGTCAGTAAGTGTCTTATTATACACCGCACTATATATCTGGCATTGTCAACCCTGGCTTGTCAATTGATTTTCGGGTTCATTTTCCGTTCTAGTTGTGTCTCATATATGCAGTCCCCACTGGGTTTTGTACTTTTACCTATACATCCTTACATGTTTTTCATAATTACTAGATCAAAGCAAAAACCATTTCGGGATCAAGAAGTAGGGCAAATGTTAACAACGGTGCAGACAGGATTACTGGTTAATATACTGACTCAAGTAGTTACTTGGCTGAGAGATGTGGTTAATATACTGGATGATTTCGGAACAACGGTAAGAGTATCTTCACTCATCACACAGTGTTTAAGAAAGTAGATTTGGTAACAATGTTCACCTTCAACACTTCAGGATAATACTGCAAGTCTCCCATCCTTTTCACAAGGATGTCCAGATCAGAGCAACCATTCCAATCGATGTAATACTGGGGAGCGTTTAAATCCACATCTTGAGAGGACAATACCAGCAGGAAAATCTTTCAAGGAGACTGGGAAACGTACACAAATAAAGAAAACAGGAAGATCTTTTGTACCGGATCAGGGATTTGAGAGTGCCATATTAGGAAGAGTAATTATATGTTTCCTTTTCTAGTCAGTTATATCTTTCTTTTTTTGGTGTTTTCTCTTCTATTATTCATATGCCATGTGTATCTGCAGGGTATACCATGCAACCTTTATTCTGAAGAAAAGGAAAAAATTGTTGCTAGAGGTGTGGCTTTCATCGCAAAGGAAATTGAGGAAACTGTTCACGTTGGTGGGGGGAACGAGCGGAAGATTGTTTGCAATTTAGTGCAGGTTAATGAAGTGTTAGAGGAGAAACTCAGTTTACCCATAGCCGATACGAGTTGTGATAATCTGGGAGAAGCGGCTGGCGCTATCATCGGCTGGCCAAAATCTCATATAATATTCAGTACAAAGGTTAGTTGCTTGGCTTGTTTGTCGTGGGAAAATAATTTTATTTGTGTTTTCACACGAGTCATCACCGATTGATTCCAGTTTGGTTCCGGAATATAATCTGCATGAAAATTACTTACTACGTACTACTATATTGATGCAAAGGTATCTCAGAGAAAAGAATCTGAATTCGGGCAAAACAAGGATATAAACAGAGAAAATGTTCTATCAACTGGAAGTGGATCTCAGAGAAAGGAGTCTCAATCTGGGCAGCGCAAGGAGACAGCAAAGGCACATGGTCCACAGTTGGAATCTCAATCCGCGCCAAATATGAAGGTAATTTTTTTTTCTTTTTTTTCCAGTCACTTGAATAAATATTGTTGATGTTCCTATGGCACATATTTCCGCAGGGTGTAAAATGCAAGCTCTGGTCAGGAGTGTTAGGTTCCAATCCAAATGTTGTTGCTCGAGGTAGAGCATTCAAATTACTGAGAAAAAGCTGTTACCTGCAACAAATGAAGATGTTGATTGCCACAGAGTCCTCATTGATGAAGTATTAATGCATACTTACCGTTTACCCGTACGGACAAGAACTATTAAAATATTAGAGCAGGCCCTGGGAAAGGCAATTGCTTGTCCAATAGAGTGTGTCTCTTTGGATGTAATGCCTGAGACGCAAGAAACCAAAGTTTCTGTGACGAGAACAGGAGCCGATAATATCTTGTCTTCGACGCAGGAACTACTGAATGAGTCACAGGATGTGGAGCAAACAAAAGCCTATCAACATGAAGACAGTGGTAAGACGGGTTTCAAACATGCAATGGAGAAATCACAACACAAGATACCGAAAAGGTTTGCTAGGGCTCGCAAGGTATATTTAACTCCAGAAGGCAAGGCAAAGAATACGAGAAACACCGCTAGGACACTATCACAACCGGATGAACAACATTTGGAGTATCCATCCAAAAAACTAAAGAAATACTCCCTCCGTTCCAATTTGTAGTAGCATTTAAGTGTAGGTTAGCAAGTGTTTGTTTAGTATTCCTTTCCATCCTTCTATTCATGGTCTCTTTCCATGTTTTTATTCTGTCTATGTATTTTCGCCTGACACTATTTTATTAATCCCGAGCAGCCGAGTAATTTCAAATGATTTTCTTTTATTATTTTTTTTTTTTATTGTCGGATCTGTGATATCAAGTTAACCCGTTGAAATACAGAAATGACAGCTCAAAGTTTTTTTCTCTGCTCCTGTTCTTCATCCTCATCTTAATCACGATCAGAGTTTTACTTCATTCTTTTTCTAGTCTTTTCTGAATCTTCATCATGAAATTACCTTCCACTTCACTTAAATTTTCTAAATAAACTATCAATTTATCTAATCCTCAACTACAAATCCACATGCATATTATATTCTGGTATTGTTTATTATTTCTTTGTCTTGGTAATCTCCTTCTCTCTTCTGCTCAATCTCCTCTTTATTGCTCAATCTTTTATTTCCTGCTTTCTTTTACTTCTCGTCCTAATTCCTTGTGTCTTCGTCTTCTCCTTCAATCCATTCCTGACAAAGCTTCTTCCCCATGCGCAACATATTCTTCCTTCTTGTCTTTACTCTCCCCTACTGTCTAGTTCATTCAACTCTACTCTATATAGTTTGCATGCGGTATGTTGCTCTGTCATGAAATCTGCTCGAGATTTCACCAATTATTACAATCAAAAACCGAGAAAAAACAAAAATAAAAAAGACAATCATACCTCGTCAAATCCGTCTTCAAAGTGTTTTTCATCACCTTTTCTACATACTCCACCTCTACAATCCCCTCAATCACATTCCCCTGTCCAAATCAAAACCAAAAGAGGAAAATCTCAACTCAAAAAGAATTCAACTACTTCTTTTAAACCTTTTCTTTCTTCAGATGACCCCACTTCACTCTCATCTACATCTTCTCTTACTGAGAAAATGGAGGGATTACTCCAACACCCAGACTCTTTCTGTATTGCGGTTAGAGTTCTAGTACCTTCTACAGCTGTCTCTTCTCTTAAGAAGTATTGGAAGCCTTGGACGATAAAGGATTTAATCAAAACATCAGCTCATGCATCTTCAAACTTACCATGCTGCATGTTGAAGAAAAGAAAAAGATTTTGCAATTCAAAACATGGCGTATATATTGTTACAATGTTCTGGTAAAAGATTGGATTTATTACCAAGCTCAACCACAAAATTGCTTATCTATAGCTACTTTCTTCATGCAGATTCAAAGCCTTCCTGCAAATGACCGTACTGACAAAAGATTAGATAATTACTTCGTCGTGTAGGAGCAGTTTTATCGGTATATGTTACTCTTCCTAACCCTAGAGTTGAAATTCTGATGAACCTGTTAACTCCTTTTTGGCCGGGACATGTGTTTTACAGGAATGAAGTACCTTCATGGGAAGCTTATAGATATGAAAATCTCCACACGGTTTGCAAAAATTGTGGAATGATCACACACCAAACAGTGGATTGTGTGATTACGCCTAAACCAGCTCTGTACAAGTTTCTGATGACCAACAGAGATTATCCATTGGCCATGGTGGGAAGTAAAATGAAATTGACTCACCCATTTGGGAATCGTCGACTATCTAATCATCAGAGGGGAGAATCAAGCACGGCTCCGATGTGTGTGGATGAATCTTCATCACCTTCTTCCTCAGTCAAAGCTACAGTTGACTCAAAAACCTCGGGTGCTGACTCGTCTGAATATCGTTCTTCTGGGTTCATACCGTTACAGAAAAATCAGCTTCCGACTCACGGGTGCTACGAGTTAACTCGGCGATTTAACCCTCTCGAGCCTTCGGTCTGGTTGCCTGTAACAAGAAAAATGTCTGACCGAGAATCTACTCTGGCCGGTCAGTCTGCAAACCTGTCAGGTATGTCAGAAAATTCCGGGGTACGTGTTAACAAACCTTCTTTGTTTTGTCCGCAAACTTTGCCAGCTGGTTCCTCTTCTATTCTTGGTCCTAGACCCGTGTCCTGCTCCGGAACCGCTTCTTCAGAACCAGTTCAACAAATATCAAATCCAATTAGCCATTCCCCTAGTCCAAACCTAACTTTTAAATGGGATAAATTGGTTATGGGCTTTCCTTCAAGTGACAAGGGTAAACATCAGCTGGACCAGCAAGAGTCAAACTCAGAGTTGACTGGCAGAGACTCTGTTCCAATGTCGAACATCTTCAAACCAGAATATGAGCATTTGGTTGCTGAATATCTTCAACTAATTGATGCTCATGTCAATATTTCCATCTCAATGATTCAAGGGAGACCTCTGGTGAATATCTCTCATAGGCATAGTGAAAAACCAATTCAAACTTTCACCAGGAGATTTAATCAAGTTTCAAGAGACCAACTTCCTCCTTTGGACTTTGCTGCTGCACCTTCTCCATCAAAGACTCGAAGAATTAGGAACATAAATGAACTACTTGATGTTCGTTCTCCTTCACCATGTATGTCTCCATCTGAAGTACCTATAATCCGTCGTTCGAAAGGAGATGATGCAAGCACTTATGAGCAGCATTACATCTCATTGAATGAGACTCTGTATAACCCTACTTACCCCCCATTAATCCCTACATATATATTCCTTATCATTAAGGATTCTCAGGAGGAATTCAGAGAAGCAATACCAGTTTCTTCACAAAGGTTAAACCAGAAGGGAGGCAATGCTGGATGAAAGGTTTCAATCTCACAAGATGATTTCTCTCATGATGAGATTGAGGTTGCAGAAGTACTATCAACTACAACGAGTGCCTACTGATGCGGGGCATTCGCATAAACAATGATGGCTCAAGTTCATAATCCACAACTGCATCTTCACAGCTGCTGGATTCTTTTTTGGACAATCTGGCTTGTGCTTGGGCTAGGTTTGAAGATTACTACTTACTTCGGCTTTATGTTGCAGGTTCTTGTCTATAGTTGGTTAGCCTTTGTGAATAGGTTGTTGCACTGTCATGTTTGTCAGTTCGGAGTCTTTACTCTCATGGATGAAGGTTGGGTACTCACACACTGTCCTCTTAGGTGTGGTGAGGATAATTCTCAACGGATCAGAACACTCCTTGAGTTGGTCATGGCATACGAAGGCTATGCAGTTATGCCACCTTCTACAGTATGCTTTTCGGTTTGTAACAAATGTTTTGTATGTCTCATGCTTTGGTATGCCTATTCATGAGAAGGCCTTGGGATCACATTGTATTGTTTCAATGATAATGAATATATGAGGTCAAGGCCTACTGTTCAAAAAAATAAAAAATTAATCCGTTGAGATAAAGATCCGGTTCTATTATGTTGCTGGGTTGAAATTGTGAGCGCCCAAAAGTGGAGCGGAGATAAGAAAAATCGAGGCTAACTCAGGAAGTTCAGGGATATCTTAATAATTAAAACCAGTCCAAAAATTCAAACTGTTCCCTCCTTTTTTTTAAATTTTAGAAAGAAACTTTGGCTAAAATGTAGCGACAATTAATAATACGGGAGTATATCTCGGAATTATGGGAGACCATTTCTAAAAATATATTAGTGATAACTACCCCGATATTCTCTTTGATCTATTATTGGCTGGAAATCGGAAAATTAGGGTAACTAACCATGTTGGTTACATAAAATTTGTGGAAACATTTCTTTAGATTTTGAAGAAGAAAACCCTCCAAAATTTTCAACAAAATTCTTTTCTGCGGGATGAAAATCAGACGAAAAATTTCATGGCGGGATTATTCCCGCCCGGTGCTTTGGTAAGTTAAAATTAAAGGTAAGTTGAACTTTCATCTCGATAACTTCATCTTATCGTTTTCATTTTTCTTTTTCTTGAAACCCTAATTCTATTATTAGCTCTTACCTTTACTGCTGGTATGATTTGTTAAACCCGATCTCGATTTATGTTGTAGCAATGCACATGCATCTGACAATGATGGACTGTTTTGAATCTGGTTTTCTATTTTTTCTATGGACAAGTAACTGATAATCATGGGTTGTTTTGAATCTTTGTTGTTGTATCAATGATGTTTTGGGTGGAAGAACTAGTTACTGTTTATCATATATCATAGATTTACATGTTAAATATCATGGGTTTTGACTCCTGTTGTATATGTAAAGGTTGGATCTAGGAGTGGCTACTTAGATTTGAATATACATTTTAGGTTAATTGCAAGTGGTACTTTTTTTTTGTTTTTTGTTATGATAATTTAGTACAATCACACGTTACATGTCATGGGTTTTAATTTCTGATGCGTTAAAGAACTAGTTTCGCCGTTATCATGGGTTGCTTTCAAGTTATATCTTTCAACGAGTATGTACTACATATTTGTGTTCTTTACAAGGGATTCCTTGAATGGAAAAGCAGGGCTTATAATTATAAAACATGTTGTTGTTGGATTTAGCTAATGTTTTTACCAACGCAAGCTCATATTCCTACATATGTTGTACTTTCAGATACACGGTCATGGCGGATGTTGAAGAAAACTCAGATCATGAATTTGGATCTGGAAGTGAAAATGACAAGTACAATGGGAATAGTTGCGATTCTGAAGAAGAAGAAGAAGAAGAAGAAGAAGAAGAAGAAGAAGAAGAAGAAAAGGAAGATTCTGAAGAAGAAGAAGGAAAAAAAGAAGATTCTGAAGAAGAAGAAAAAAAAAAATTGTGAAGAGGAAGAAGAAGAAGAAGCAGAAGAAGAAATGGATTTAGATGCTACTCCACACAAAGCTGCACAATGGGATAAACCCTTTGAGGAATATGCATTCTATGGTGATATGAACGGTAATGCTTGTAATATTGTCTTGGTTTGTTTTTAATTGTCCATAAATCATGTTTCATAATTTGTTTCTGCTATTTACAGATACCGTGATCCAAGAAGATGAATTGATTATGTTTGATGAGGACTTAGATGAACTAAAATCAAGTGATATGCAAGATGAACCCGAAGTAGAAACTGCAGTATTTGAAACTCAGATTATACAAGCGGAGCAAAGTAAGGCTGTTAAGCCGGACAGAAAATCCAGGGGAAGGACAAGGCTTGTAAAACTCCACAAAGATTTAAAATGGTCACGCGAAAAGAAGAGAGTTGGACTTCGATGAACTTAGTAGACCAGTCGGTGATCATAGTACAGAATTTGGAAGTTTTCTTGACGACTTGGTCAGGAAAAAATGTGGTCTTAAATATACTTGCTGGCGTGATGTAAAAAATGAGAGGAAAGATTACTTGTGGGAAAAAGTAAAGGTATGCAGCTAGTTATATTCATATCCAAGGTTATCGCTATCTTTATTCATCGTTTATATTGTGTACCTGTTACTAATTTTCCATTGAATGTTATGGTAGCTTTATTACGTAGTCGACGATTCGATGAGGCTTCGGATTATGTCTAAACTCGTTATGCAACTTCGGGACTTCAGAAGGAAATTAGCCGACAAATATACACTTCCATTTAGGGATGACCCAGAAGAACTACATAAAGTCCCCAAACAGTATAAGGTTATAATTAACCAAAAATGTTGGGATGCGTTTGTGACATACAGACTTTCGGATGCTTTCAAGGTTAGAGAATGCACTTTCATATTTTTTTCTTCATCGTTTTTATGTTTATTATTTCCTAGTCCAACATATTGACAAAGATTCGTTTGTCTGTGGTGCAAGGAAAAATCCAAAAAAGCAAAAAAGTCAATATCTCATTCCAAATACCCACATAAGCTTGGACGAGGAGGATACACGGGCTTGGCAAAGAAATTGGTAATCAAACTTCACACTTTTAAAGTTAAAAACTGGCAATATTTGTGTTCAATTAATCTATGTTTCATTTTTGTTGTATGTGTCTCACATATGCAGCAACTCGTAAAGGTAGAGGGACTCGACCCTCAACGAAACTGTCGTATTATACACTTTGCTGTATTGTTGTTGTATTACCTGCTTTTGAATTGACCTGCTATTTAACATTTGATGTCATAACTACAGCTAAAAGATGGCATAGTTACCGCTGACCAACTTTCCGACCGGTCTTTGATGTGGGAGAAGGCACGTCGAATTAGGGGCACGACTGAAATCAAACATACTGAAACTAAAGCTGCGGTTGAGCAACTTGTAAGAATACCCCACTTCCCTATTGATAATGTTTTTTTCGTCGAAGTAAATGCGCAATGTTCAAACGAGAATTTAAGCTAAATTTTTCAACTTTACATTGGGCACAGGAGCGTGTACGGAATCAGATTAAACAGGGAACTATACAGGTTCCTCCGCACCATGATGCCGTGACACTTGCGATCGGAGTGGATAATGGCTGGCGTGTCAAAGGGGCCGGCTTTGGAGAATGCCGGAGCATCTACTGTAATGCTGACAAGCGGAAAAGGCAACCCGTGAAATCTACCGCCGATCAACTGAGGAAACAGGTGGAATCTAAGGATGCACTAATAACCCAGTTGGTAATGTCGCTGAAGTCGTTAGCATCAACCCTCGCTGCTCAAGGAATACCAGTACCACCCATTGCTTCCGAATTGATCAGAAATCATGGACCAAAAGTAAATTAACCGATCCATTAGATGGTATGCGAATGAGATTATATTTACTTTGTCAATGATTGGCACGCAGTATCTAAATTTTCATCGCATCGTTCAACTTCACGCTTCAGGAAAGTTCGACAAGTCTCTCGCTGTCTTCACCAGGAGGTGATGGACTTAGCAAACAGATCCATCTATCTGAGGATGCGATGCATTCAACTGAAAAATCCTCAAGAAAGCAACTTGAATCTGAACAACTGAAGGCTTCTTCAAATAAGAAACGGTCTGCTACAACTGAGAAAGGCCCTTCAACTAAGAAACGTTCTGCTCCACCTAAGAAAGACCCTCCTAGTCAAGATCTTGTGACCGTTACCCCAAAGTCCGTACTATCTAAACAGAAGTCTCTGACTCCTCCATATACTCGGGAATCTAACTGTTCAGCAACTAAACAAGGCGAGATAGGAATAGGAAAAGTAATATACATTATCTTATTCCAGGCATTTAAATTTATACCTTTTTTTGTGTGTTCTCTTTATGATGTTCGTATGCCATGTATTTATGCAGGGCACAAAATGTGAACTTTGGTCTTTTTTTTTTTTTTTTTGATCCAGAAAATGAATTTATTGATTAAATACTTTGAGAATCATATAGAACATCCGACTGAAGGAAAATAGGACAATGAACGACCCAAGTTTGGGAAACTCTCTTCTTTCTAGCGTGCTTAGCTAAGGTATCAGCACATTTATTTCCTAGCCTATTTGAATATAACCAATTCCAACTATTGAAAGACTGTAATAAAATTGCAATATCTTCGACAATTCCTCTCAGCTCCCACGGTATTGATGAATCTTTTACATTTAGAGTATTCACCAAGCTATCATAGTCAGTCTCCACCACAATGTCCTGATATCCTAGCGCACGTAGCCATAAGACAGCTTCAAGCATTGCTAAACACTCAAGATGTTCCGATCCTAAGCTTTCATCGAGGATTTGACATTTGCTCCCAAAGTGGTTACCTGAAAAATCACGAAGAATTAGTCCATAGCCTCCAGACTTAGTTCTAGGACAATATGAAGCATCACAGTTATCTTTAATGTGAGTAGGTGGAGGGGGAATCCACTTATGGTCTGTATGGATAGTTAGAGAAGAGCTAGTATCACTGGTGACACTTTTAGAGTCATTAAGGAACTTCTGTATCTGTTGGATTAGATATGTTGGTGTGTTTTCTGTTTCACCATATACCAAATTGCATCGTTCCTTCCAGATGTACCAGGCTATGGCTGCAAAAGTAGCAATTGCATCTTCATCCATATTCTGAAAGCAGCTCAATATCCACTGTCTAAGTGATGACCACTGTCCTAACTACACTCGCATCCCCACCATACGAAACCAGACCGCCTGTGCAAACTGACATAAAAAAATAATGTGAACTGAGGTTTCTGTGTGATGCTTACACCTTTCGCACTGTTTAGTGCCTCTGAGATAGTTTCTACTTTGCCTTTCTTTGGATGAAATTATATCTCTAACACACTTCCAAATGAAGATTTTTATCCTTGGAATAGTGTTGATTTGCCATATCTTCTTCCATATGCCATCTACGTTGCTTGACCTCGACCCATCCGTGTGATGAATTTGTATGTTATACAAAGCATAGTAAGCTGACTTGACTGTAAAGTCGCCATTTCTTGTGAGAGTCCAAATGAGTCTGTCCTCACTGTTGTAAAGAATTCTCATTCTTAGAATTGCATGAGCAGTAGTGCTATCAAATTAACTTAGGACCAGATCACTCTTCCAACTTCTTGTATCAGAATCAATGAGCTCAGCAACTTTAGTGAACTGATAAGGGTTATTGGCCAAGGAAGAAGGAGAGGGAGGAGAATTCATGTTAATAATCCATTTGTCTTCCCATATCATGATATCATTCCCATCTCCCAATGACCAAAAACTGAATCTTCGAATAAAAGGTAACTGTTCACTGACACTCCTCCAGTTCCATGTAGATTTACTCTTTGAGATAGCATGAACTGCTGATCTATCCTTGAAGTACTTTGCTTTTAAGCATGCAGTCCATAAGCTGTTTTTTACAGTGCATATACGCCAAGCAAATTTAGCTAGGAGAGCTTTATTCAGAATCCTCATATCTCTGAAATTCAAACCACCATCCTCATATGCTCTACATAAACTCTGCCATGATGCCAGAAAAACACCACC
This sequence comes from Papaver nudicaule, assembly GCA_023529015.1. Taxonomy (NCBI): domain Eukaryota; kingdom Viridiplantae; phylum Streptophyta; class Magnoliopsida; order Ranunculales; family Papaveraceae; genus Papaver; species Papaver nudicaule. The sequence continues at coordinate 21,827 of JAJJMA010260391.1, read as the reverse complement.
TCCATCTTGTTTATCCCAGAGAAAACGTAATTGTATTGAATCAATCTTCTTCATTATATCTTCTGGGATCTTGAAGTTACTCATTTGATGTGTTGGTATTGTATTTAGCATTGTTTTAACCATCACAGCTCTACCTGCTTGGCAATTGAGCTTTCCCCTCCATTTTGTTAGGCGTCTCTGCATGTTTTCAACAAGATTATTGAAGGAGATAATTTTCCTTCTACTGATGAATAACGGCGCACCCAAGTAACGTTCATTCGGAGTCATTCTCTGCACTTGTAATCTCTGTATAATTGAGTCACCTTCTTCCTGAGTTATATTTGAGCTGAAAGATACACTTGATTTTTGAAAGTTGATAAGCTGCCCTAAACATGAACTAAACTGATGAAGTATATGTAACAGATGAGTGATATTCTGCTGATCTGCCCTTGTGAAGATTAAACAGTCATCTGCAAAGAGCAGATGACTTATGGATGGTGCATTTTGTGCAATTTTTATACCTGATATCTGCTTCATTTGCTCAGCTGCAACCATGGCCCTTGAGAAAGCTTCCATGGCAATAATAAAGAGATAGGGGGAGATGGGATCTCCCTTCCTAATTCCTCTTGAGGGGTGAAAGGGAATGCATGGATTACCATTAAGAAGGACGGAAATTTCAGTAGTGGAAATGCACTGCAGAACTAAGTCACACCATTGCTTCTCAAACCCCATTCTCTGCATGACCTGGATAATAAAGCTCCACTCTAACCTATCGAAGGCTTTAGACATATATAGCTTCAATGCCATAAATTTAGACCCTTTACTTTGTATTTTAAGAGAATGCATTACCTCATGCGCTAAGGAGATGTTGTCATTTATGATTCTGCCTGGAACATACGCCGACTGGAGAGGAGATATAACCTTGTTAAGCAGTACCTTGAGTCTGGTAGCCAACAGCTTAGAAATTATCTTGTAGGTTGTGTTGTTTATTGCTATAGGTCTGTACTCAGAGGGCAGTGATGGAGCTTTAACCTTAGGCACCAACATGATCCTAGTTTGATTCATCCTCTTACTAAGAAATCCAGAAGTGAAGAATTTTTGAACCAGTTGCACAATATCATCTCCCTTGGTGGAAAATCGTCCGGTCCCGGAGCTTTCCAGGCCTGCATACTCTTTAGAGTGTTGTGAATCTCCTCTTCAGTTGGAACTCTGACCAGCCGCTCATTATCTTGGTGAGTAACAATCTGTTGAATGTGACTTAAAAATTCCTCATCTAAAGCTGGTTCTGTAGTTGTACTGACTGATTTGAAATGGTCTGTAAGAAGAGATGACAAGCTTGACTTATCAGTGCACCAATTGCCTTCAGCATTCTTGAGAGCATCGATTTTGTTCCTTGTTCTTCTTCTATTTGCATTTACGTGATGATATTGGTGTTTTTATCTATTTCCTTGAAGAAAATCTCCTTATTCGTTTGCCTCCAGAAAGCTTGTTTAATATCCTCCCATTTAGTTATCTCTTTCTCTACCTTTACCACTTCTTCAGTATTAGAATTTGACTGATGCAGCTGGTCCAGTTGGGAATGAAGGTTCTTAATGTTGGTATCTATATGCCCGAACGTTTCTTTGTTCCATTTAGCAAGTATATGTCTTGAAATGACTAACTTGTTATTAACTCTATGAGCAGCCGATCCAACAACCTCTTGTTTCCAAGCCTCCATGATTAGTTCTTTGCATCTAGGATCCTTTAACCAACACTCGAAAAACTTCCAATTCCTGCTTGTATACTCATTAGACTTATAGAGATTAAGCAAAAGATGAGTATGGTCCGATCCTAACTGAGTGAGCTGAGATAGACATGTATCAAAAAAGTAAACAAGCCAATCATCATTAGTTAATGCCCTATCTAATGTAGATCTAATAGTGCCAGTTCCATGTTGGTTAGGACCAAGTGTACGCTCTAACATTACAACTGAGGTCAATAAGACCAGCATCACGTATACATTGTATTGCATAAGGATGACCTGAACCTGAAGTACTAGACCTGAAATTCCTATCTTCAGGTGTGAGGGTTACGTTCAAATCTCCTATTAGGACCCATGGTTGGTTGATGTTTTCTCCAAGTTCCTTAATATATGTCCATTGCTGAGTTTTCTCATCAGGTTTACACGACCCATAGACGCACGACAATAGCCACTCTGACTTCGATGGGTCATGTTTTACTAGACAGTGGATCATGTTCTTGGAGGAATGCACTATTTCCAAGTCAAAGCCGTCTTTCCAGAGTAATAAAAGACCACCTGAAAGTCCTATTGAATATTCATAGGTGTGATTTGGATAGTTCAGACTCTTAGCAAGATTGAGAATTTTTTCAGATGCTATTTTTGTTTCACTAATGAACACGATATCAGGGTTATGAAAGTGACATAGGTTCTTTAAGTGCTCTCTGGAACTCTTTTTGCCAAAGCCTTGACAGTTCCAGGCAATGATTTTCATGCTTCCTAAAGATAAATGATTGACTCTAAGATACCTAATAATAATGTACTGATGGGATTTAATACAACTGATCTCTGGAAACCATGCAATAATTACTATATGCAACCTGTAATAAGACTTACAGTAAATAAAACAACCTAAGTATTCTATATGACTATCTGTAAATGCTATACACCTTAATGCACTGAAACCTTTATTAGTTCCATGGATTTCTGAATACGATAAGACTAATGATGGCCTAATGATTGATGCAACAGAATAATTATGAGTAATAAATGGAATTAAACGCAGAGTATACCAATTCCAGAAAAGACTAATCAATACGAAATTTGTTTGAAATTTGAAAGTTTTAGGATAAAATTGTACCTCAATCTCCTTTGTTAATCCGCCAGGACATTTAGTCTGATCAACCAATTGAATAGTTCCATCGGTGGTTACTTTAGCTGGTGCAGACTCCATAATCACATCATCATCCTTAAGTTCAGCTGGGTTGTGATGTTGAGAGTGGGTAGATATAGGGATATTAGAAGTTCTGGGTCTTTTTCCTGATCTAGCAGCAATGTTTTCATCTACTTTCTCTTCCACAATGGCCACAGAAGCATTGCTTGCCATTGTAAAACCTTCAATTGCTATTCCATCTTTAGGTGGGACAAACATAGGTGTTTTCCCTCCTCTTCTGGTTGCGCTTTTGGTACTGGGTACAATGTTTCTAGCAGGTCTTTGGGTACTCTGCTTTGAGAGAGACATGTTCTTGAGTAAAAGAGGCTTATCATGCATGGCTTTAAGCTGATCAGCCATACTCTTACATTTATGTCGATCGTGTTTGATTACATGACAATGGGGACAGACCTTATGAGCTTGTTTTTCATAAAGAACTTTAGCCACCTTGATATACCAGCTGATGTAGGAACCAGAATTCCCCTTCTCAATGGAGCAGCTAGGCTCAACATAACACACACTTTGAACACCTCTCATGTTTCAGGTAAACCTTCTTTTGGTTCAATAACAATGACTTCACCCATGGTTTCTCCAATTTCCTCAACAACTTTCTGATTCATATGCTCAGGCAACATCAATTTGATCTGTATCCAAAAACAATGCTTATCCCACTCCAGTTATTGATAAATGACTGATGGAGCATAGTCATAAACTACTAGCATATGGCCATTAACACTCCATGGTCTCTCCTCCCATACCTTGTCCAGATGCAACCACTGCTTGAAAGTGAAGATCATAATATTCCTATCAACCTCCATTACTTTTACTGCTTCTTCCTTAGGGATAAACGGCCAGGTCAACTTGATAAAGTCTTCCACCATCTTATCAGTCATCTTTCCTTCAATCATGATCTTCCCAACCAGTGTGATATCCGAGTTCTGTTGTTCTGTTTCTTCATCATGTTGTTGTTGTATTCCTGCCACTGGATCAATATTTGCCTCATTCAGTTTGGTAGTAATTTCTGTGACCTGAGATTGTGAGTTGATAGTATTTCCATTTTTCTTGGTCGAAGACATCTTAGGGTTTTGTTCAAGGGTAACAAACTTCAGTTCAGGGTTTATATGAAGATGAAAAATAGGGTTTCCAGGATTAGGACTTAAATGGAAAGGGAAGGATATTTTTCCAAGTATAGTTGTATAGGATATACGTAATTGCATAATATCCGGTGATGAGTTAGTGGTATGACCAATTTCAATGTACCACCATCTATGAAAATGGTTAAAAATTATGAGATAAACTAGGAACGTAGGTAGAATTTTGATTCTGTATCTAGATATCTTGGGAAAGTACGTGCAAGAAACACGTAATTTTTGAATAGTCTTAGAATGCCGCCAAACCCTAGTATACTGAGTTGATACCGATCTGAATAGTTGATTGAAGTGAAAGATGATGAACACACGAAAAATCTTTGCTTCCAAAAGCAACACACCAGTAATAGCCAAAGATGTAACCACCAATGGATAAAAGGCCAAAGCCATAAGAAGACTAAACATCCTGATTTCATAACAAGGAGAAAGAACAGTTTGAAATCCATTTCAAGTTTTCATAATAAAATATCTGAAGGAAAATTATTCATTAACAGATGAACCAAAATATTACTCTACGGATTTAACACATGAAAGATACTGATAAGAGATTGACATAAGGATTAAAACAAATGGGTGATTTAAAATTATGCTAGTAAATACCAGACAGATAGAGTTCATAGTAAAATCTCATAATGAAATTAATTTATATTCCTAAATGTAATGCAAGATGATGCTAGAAATGAACATAAACTTATGGGAAAACTAGTAGATCATACTATTGGATCATGATATGAAGATGGAAGAATAGAAGATTGATCAAAATCTAAATTTTTGAAGAGGTTTTGGTGGTCAAACTCAAACGGCCAGAGTCAAACTCAATCTTTTTTTTCTCTTTACACGACACTCCATGTGAACTTTGGTCTGGCTATAGGGAAAACATCGTTGCTAGGGGTACAACTTTTCTGTCTGATGACAAAATGTGACAGTGCATGGAGTAGATGTGAAGATCGCTTGCTACAGAGTCCAGGTTACTGAAGTACTGGATGAAAATCTCCTAGTACCGATACCTGACTCAGAGATTAAAACGTTAGGTCAGGCTAGGGGTAGTTCCTCCCTTGGCCCAAAGTTGAAACCGCATTTTTTCAGAAACCTCAGGTTAGTTGCTTTGCTTGACTTCTTTGTTCCATCGAATAATTTTCTACACCAATCTGCCTCATCCAGCTTGTACTCAGAAGTATATTAGACACAGTTATGTTGAATCAAACCCACAGTATCTTAGGTAACTAATATACGTTGTCAACCCTATAAATCACGAACGCTTACAAATGATTTTAGCTGTGTCCTCGTAGGACCAGTGTACGTGAATCCTAAATATTACTGATCAGGCGACTCTACAAAAATTGCGTTAACCAAATTTTCTGCAGCAGATTGAAAATTCTAAAGAAGCAGATTCAGCTACTCGAATGGAATCTCAAAATGTACAGGGTGTAAAATGCACCATTTTCTTAGACATTAGGGCAGACGTTCTCGCCAGAGGAAAAGCTTACGGGATTGAGGGGAAATGGAAACTGAATGGATTACAGTCATCGGTTCGATGCTACAAGATCTTCTTGTCGGAAACAATAAATGGAAAACACTGTTTAGCCATTCCAGACAAGAATATTAAGACTCTAGATGATGCTCGTGGAAAGTATATTCTTTGGCCCCAAAACTACACCCAACTTTTATCTCCCGAGGTTAGTTGTAATGCGTTATGTTTTCTTTGTTCGCTGAATGTTTCTTTACATGAATCAGAGACACAGATGCTAGTGTGAATTAGAGTACCTAATAAGTAAAGATATGTGGAACCTGTTTGATATAGTTGTACAATTATTTTTCCTGTTTATTCAGATGGCCATCCAATCCACATTGGATTTGGGAATACATATTACAAGAATCCCTAAACATAACTTAAAAAAAATGCAGCAGGTACCTAAACGAAATGATGTGCTGCAGAAAGAGAGTCAAAAAGCTGATCAACTTGAGAATGGTCTCATAGTACAAAATCCCAATCTGGGCCACCAGAGAAGACTAAGAAAAAGGTACACAATTCATTCTAACTTACTGTTACATTGTTGGATAATTACTTTTCCTGCTTCTTCTCATGACCAATGAGTCCACGTCGGGTTCGAATATATGTTACATTGATCCTAAGCATTACCCTCTTGCTGCAGGTTACAAAAACTGGTGTGCTGCAAAAAGATAGCCAGGAAGCAGGAGATCGACTAGCTGGAACCGGTTCTCGGGGTACAATATCTCAATCTGGGGAACCAAAGCAGGAAGTCAAAGTAGTTGGAGTACCAAGGGATTCTGAGATGTCGCCAACTCAATAGAAATTGGTATTTGTTATTTTACAGGCATTGATTAAATATATACATATTTTTTATTATAATGTTCATATGCCATATATTTCTGCAGGGTAAAGAGTGCAGAATTTATGGAGATTCTAATGAGAAACCCGTTGATAGAGGTAGAGCCTTTAAATTACCAGGAAAACATCATTTAATTGAAACAGGTGCAGAGGTTGACTGCTTTGCGGTCGAGATCGAAGAAGTATTCGATGGAAACTACAGTTTACCTGTACAATCTGATAATTTTATGAAATTAACAGGTGCTGAGGGCTCAGTCATTCCTTGGCCAAAGTCTATGACTTTTGGTGTTAATTCAAAGGTTGGTTGCTTAGCTTGTTTGCTTTACTCTTGAAAACATTTTTTTAATAGTTAGTCTATCTAGGTTCATGCTGATAAGGATATGAGGGCCTTATGCACAAAAATAAAGATGAACCAAGAATGATTGTGAAAATTACAGAACTTAATAATTCAAGATATGAGGTTACCTAATTGATTATGACTCAGCTAAGCTATGTGCAGCCTTCATTATAATTTGGTACAGTTACATTGTTGGAAAATAATTTTATCCTTGTCTTCGCATGACCAACGAATTCACGTTGGATATGCATGAATCCTGAATATTACTCTCTTGCTGCAGGAAACTTCAGAGTCTTCTCCAAAAAATCCAAAAGAGCACGGAGTACCTGTTAAACGTACTGACAAGCTTATTTCTGCGGAGCTAAAAGAAGATGACCAAAGAAAAGTGGATCTACCAAAAGACCATGAGATACAACAATCAGCAGCCAAACAGCATGTCGAGAGTCGACGAGAAACACAAGTACATACTGTGACTGCAAAGGAAAAAATCCCAAAGAGGACCATCAAGGAATATCAAATTCCAGATGGTAGCCAGAGGTGTACCAGGAACCAAAGCAAGAGGCATCCACAAAATTTAAGTCAACTGGATGTAGAGAACCCAACATCTAAAAAACAGAAGAAAATGCACGCAATAATGTTTTAGATAGATGGTCTGCCATGTTTCTGGAGCAAACTTTGATAGCAAAGTCCAAACATTTTATCTTGCAAGCTTTTATTATAACATAATTAAGACATTTTCTTTTTGCATATTTTCAGAGCAAAACATGATTGTGTTCTAATTTACATTTGTGTAAATGACCCGTACGGGTTCGAGTAATGAGATCAAGTCTTTTACCCAAGCCGGCACCCGGAAAAATGGGCATATAAATGAACGACCATTAGTTGCATCTTAACGGCCAAATTCATCAAATTGAACGGCCTTAATGCATCTAAATTGACGGTCGAAAATCCATCGAATAAGATAAAAATTGTAAAAATTGAACGGCTGAGGTTCCATCACACTAATACAATTGAACGGTTCCTAGTAGGACACGTGGACGGCTGGGAACACATCTGTTTGACGACTGAGAATCCATCATTTATCCTCAAAATTCGGACAAGATAAACGGTACCCACAGCTACACGTGGATGGTGGTAGATCAAATATTAACGGTATCCATGACTACACGTGGATGGTGTTAGATAAAATATTAATGGTATCCCTGGTTACACGTGAATGGTGATAAATCAAATATGAAGGGTGAGAGATGCACCAGAGATTGCACTCGATCGCGTGGCTAAATAAACACTTTGCGTGTCTTAAGTGCAGTAATAAGCCACGTGAGAAGCAATTTCGCGAGGCTAAAGGGAAGCAACAACCACATGAGAAGCAATTTCACGAGTCTAAAGGGTAACAACAGCCACATGAGAAGCAAGTTCACGAGTCTAAAGGGTAGCAACATCAACATGACTTCGAACAACACTTGGGAAAAGCTTCGGCACCATGGCGGCTTTGTCACGTGAATTATAGCCGAAGGCCACACGAAATTTCGCGTTGCGGAAAAGGTAGTCAAAAAACACGCGATTTCTTGTCACACGATGAGCATTTGTGTTTGGCGTGACCTAAACCATACGGCAACGCCAATCTGGCGTGCCATCAGACCATATGTATACTAGTGTGATAAATATTCAACATGAGAAAGTACTTTCTATATAAAATCGATTACGAAAGGAAGAAAGCTATTTTTCATGAAGACAAAGCCCAACGCTTCAGAAATAGCTATGCTCATTATACGTCATTGTTACGTGCATTAACTGGTCTTTCTGAAAAGGATACTAGGAATACTGCACGCATCGTATATGATTTCTTTGATGAAGTCATATCTCGAGATTGTGAAGACAAAAGTTGAGGCCATACAACTTTGTTATCGTATCTTCATATCTAAAAGTAGTTTGCCTTTTCATGCTTTTTAGAGTTTTTCAGCATGTACTACTTTATTTCATTAATAAAAGTTCTTTTTAAATGATTATTAATGATGCTTGCAATACTTGATTTGTCTACCTCAATCTTATTGCAACACATAGCTCTTTCCATTAGCTCGGTAGTGATGCAAAGTTATGTCTATTACAAAAGTTAAGCATTTTCTCATGATCAAGAAACTTTTGATTGTATGATTTTTAGGGTTTTCACAAACTCGGAATCATATACTCTTTTCCAAAAATCTGGCTAAGGGAAAGAGATTATAAACAAAGGTATACTGGATAACATTAAATTGTTTTGTCCATATTAGGCTTTGTAAGTTTTTCTTTATTAAATAACACCACATGGGGAGAGTTCTTAACTGAGCTTGCGCTTAATAACAAATCTTTTTGGGGAGCGTGGATGTGGAATATTAGGAGAAAAGTGTATCTGTATTTCTCCAAAGATGAATCAACTTAGAGATCATCGTCCTGATTTCCTAGTTATGTCATCTTAAACTTGGTATGCGAGTACTTAGCTTAACATATTCCATAGGTTTATGAAACCCTAGTCTCAAACTACTTTGTCATATTTTTGTGACAAATAGGGGGAGAATACATATGGTTCTTGTTATGTGGTTCATAACCATAGGGGGAGAACATCGTGTGCTTACTTGTTGTACTTTTTCAAAGTATCAAGTAAGGGGGAGTAATTAAAGTTAAGAAGAAGCTTCGTATCAGGTATGAGTAGAATCACTTTAAAAGTTTTGATACACGGACTTTAAAGTTTGCTCGGATTCTTACTCTATGCACAATCAACATGTGAGCTAGCATATTGGCTCATGCAAAATCCGTAGACAGGTTTTTCTCAAGTGTTGTAGTGCCTGCATTCGGATTTTTCAACAAGAGTTAAAAAGAACACATCAAGACTCAAGGGAGAAGTTGAATAATTCAAGAAATCAAGATACATCTGGTTAGTATTAATTGTATGTTTTTTTTAATCCATATGTCAATTGGTTTTGTCACTAAAATTGACAAAGGGGGAGATTGTTAGGGCATTGTCCGGTCAAACCCACTAGCGTTGGTATGTCAAGCTAGTTGTAAGTTTTAGGTGTCAAAACTCAATCTTGATTTAGCCTACTAGAGTTTAGATTTCAGAATTGGGATATAGACAAAGTAGTAGAGACCTTGAAGACGAAGACTGTGAAGACAAAGAAGACATAAATTCTTCTTCATTAACAAAAGGTTAGTAGGAGTTATGACTTTTATGGAAATTCTTCTATTCTACTTATTCTATCTTTCGAAATAGTCGGTTACTTTAGTAGAGATACTAATAGCGATTGAGATCGTATTCTTGTCTACATGACCACGTGTTATGTTGGTATTTGTTACCACGAATACTAAGGTTACAATAATGCATGAGATAGATTCGATACCATTTGTCCATAGCAATGGTTTGCTTACAAATCACTTGTAGGATATGGGTGAATCTAAAGGAGTACTCTTGAGCAAGAGTCATGTGGATTATAGCTGGGGGCGTCTAACACGTCTAAGTACTGGCCCAGCCCAGAACTTCCAGCGGATCCAGTTAAACCCTAATACTGAACTAAGGCGGTTCACGAACCGGTTCGTGAACAGTGACTTTGGATTTTCTCTTGAGTTCCAATGCATCAATTTGTACACGTAAATGTACGTGAACCACATATTCGATGTATCTGGCCTGAATTCAGAAGGACGGTTTGCGAACCGTCCAAGGTGAATATTCTCAGGAATTTTCACATGGGTTAAACTCTGACTCCTTTATCTCTTAGTTGGACTTGGTTATCACGAAATATCTTTTGTGGTCAATCTAACGAATCTCAATGAGTCAATAAGATAAAGATTATCTCTGGTCTGTTGGATTTCTATCTTGAAGTGTTTTTAAGATAACAAAACACTTGGCAAATAAATGTTTAATTAATGAATTCCAATCGAGATTAATCTCTGTTTACTTGGTTTGCAAGTTAGGGTTTCTAAACTTGTGGGACAAGTAACTAGTTGCTTTATTCCTAAGCAACCTATCTTATTGAGTGTTATAAATAGAGGGTTATGGGACGAAAAAACCGCAAGCATCAAGCATACGTGAGATTTCTCTGTGGAATTGATCGTAAACTCTTTTTACTTCGGTGAATGCTTGTTGTGGTATAGTCATCCTCTATTAGGTAGCAGTTCCTCTGTGAGAATTACCTAACGACTATAAACACTTCTCTTGAGAGTTGGGAAGCACGGGTAGATTGAGACCTTAATGGTTGACATCAGATTACTTGTAACCTCAGTAACCTAATTACGTTCTTGTATATTCCATAGTCCTTCTCTTCTGCTATAAGGTTATTCAAGAACTGGTTAAGTTACGTAAAGGTTGGAAGGAAGCAACGCACGGCTGCACTCGGTGTTGTAAGACCTAGTTAGCTCCAGTTGTATAAGTTTCTTAAGTGATTCTTCGTTTACAACTGAGGTAGAGACAAGTTGGGCATAGTTTACTTGGTTTACTTGTCAGCCCCCAGTTGTAAGTAGATTTCCGCATGACCTGGAGTAATCCGAAGAAAGTCACTTTGTGTATGTCAAACTGATAGAGGACACTTCAAACATACATTTGATAATTGAGGTTGCAATGCCGGAATTATTGACACAATCCTTTAACAGCGGTTAAAGCAACTCCTAGGCCTGTAAAGGACGTTGGCTGGGGGAATCAAGTGTGCGACGATTTGTGGGTGGATCTAGAGACGTAAGGAGTGTGACAGTAGCCAATTCGCTTTGAGGGCTTGAGTTGGTCTCTGCTACATCCTAGACCGGAGTCTTATAGTAGGCTAGTGTTTGTAGACAGTTTGTACTGTGCGGTGTTCTATCTGGACGAGGACCGAGGTTTTTCTACAGGTTGTAGTTTCCTCGTTAAAAAAAACTCTGGTGTCTCGTGTGCTTTACTTTCCGCATTATATTCTCTGATTATATAATTAAAGCAAACAGAAGAAGTACATTATTAATAACCTGATCGTTGTCCCCAATCCATCCATTGGATTTACCAAGACCTTGTCTTGTGTCGGACTGATCCCTTGAGATCCAAACTCAGGTTATACAGATTTGGATATATATTTTTGAGATCGTCCGGATCTGACCATAAGACTTGTGTGAGTGTAAAATCTACATAGATACTTCACACCTAACAGCCATCAGATCTATAATCAAGCTATACAATATTCATTCGTATGAGTACGAGGAAGATAAGAATGCCGAAGATAAACAGTATAAGAGCATATGTAAAATAAGAACATAAACTATTGATTGATTTTCATGCTAACTAATACATGGATATGATCCTTAGAAGCTTGAGGAGAAACTAACCTAATCTCACTCTCACGACTTAGGTTACACCAAAAATCCCACCCTTACAAATGATCTTGAGCTCGCCTTATATAGGCCGAGTCTGTAGTGGTTTACAGCTAATAAGACAAACTACTCAATCGTGGTGGTGTCAGAGCTTGTCGAGTAAGGCGGTTCCTTCGGTGAGTACTCCGAAGATGGCATTATTTCTCTATCCTTCGATGGTCTGTCCGAGTCTTCTTTTATCGAACTCAAGTTCGAGGTCACTTCATAGGTTTATCCGAGGAGTGGCAGCGACATCCTTTGAGCTGGGCCTGGTCCTTCTGATCTTGACACGTGTCCCGAGGGTGTTTTACCCTCCACAGTTTGCCTCTTTCCTTTCCAGGTATCGAAGATGCCTGGGAAGGAAATTTCTTCTTCGCCACCTTCCTCTCGCCATGCACCCCACTAGCCGCCAAGTGTGACGTTTCATGACACGTTCTGCATGTTCCCGAGATTCTAGCTACCTTTTGACCTTCCAACTGGTAGCACCGGTTTCCCTCCACTATTTAAGTTTTAGTTTCTCCCTCTAAAAATTTTTAGTCTTTTTCGCACTCTCTTCCACAGCTCCGACGTTCTTTTTCCCGAAACCCTTGAAATTCTATCTTTTGATCTAACACTTGTTTGGTGTTTTCTTCTGGTACCCCTTGCTTTAATCTTCTTATTATTTCATAAAGACAACTCTTTTTCCCTTTTCATCATCTCTTAAGCTCCTGATCAATCTTGCCTCTGCAACTTCCGGTGCCGGCGGGTCATGTTTTCCTTCTCTTTGTTTTTCTTTTCATGTCGTTTCCTTCTAAAGTTGATGTTCTCATCTCGATGATGAAGAACTTAGGTTTTAAAGATGATTCTTTCAACATAAAGGCTGTTGGTTCTCCGGGCAGCCGAATGACTTCAAAATTAGTTGAGGAGTTTGGCTGCAACGAGGAGAAGCTCTTGGTTACGTTCCATCAAATTTCTGCCGGGTTGATTCCTCCTTTTTTACCAACCTTCCAATCCTTTGTTTCTCGAAATTCTCTGTTCCCTTCCTAGTCCTCGGGGGGTAATGCAGCTTTTAGTTCCATTCACCTTATCAACCAATGAGTTTCCCGCTCCGAGGACAACTCCCCGCTGGCTCCACGACGAAGTTTTACTTTACTGCCGAAAAATTCTTTCATCATTACGAACCATTCTTAACACTAGACAACGAATTTGCCCCTTGGGGAGTCAGCTTTCGGACTGTGAAGGGGGGTGTGAATATAATTCGAGGGTCTTTAGATTATTCCATGTATGAAGACTGGTATTCGGAGCCTGTGCTTCTGGAGGGTCCCATTCTTCGTGGCTGGAAAGATGCAGGTCGCTTCCTTCCTCGGACTGAGTTCGAAGTAGGACATGAGTTCTCGACTCAGCATATGTTTACGATCCATTTTTCTGACGACGAGAGAGAGCTGTCTCGCCAGGTTTTAAGGAAGGGCAAAGGTGTTTATGTTGATGCTTCGAGTAGCTTAAAGCGTCCCTGAGCAGTTGAGGAGACTATGAAACATGTAACAAATACCTTTTTGAGATGTGTTTTTTATTTTCTGGAGTATGAATACTTGCCTCTATTTTTTCCCTGAGAAAGATGGATCCTCATCTGCAGGGGAATGCTGTATCTGTGGGTGACTTGAGTGTGAAGAACGAATTGGTGGGATTTGAGTTCGAGGAGAAGACCGAGGTTGCTAGGCCTCGCAAGAAGTTTGTGTTTAAGAAGTCCTCCAAAGTAAGTTTGCCGCATCAAAGCAAGGTATCCACGAATCCTTCGAAGAAGAAGGTGAAAGCGACTGCTCCTGCCGAACTGTTCTCGCCGAAGGCTACTGATGTGCACCTATCGAGGAGATTGCCGTTGGCAAGCCGAATGTTGCTATGCCGAGTGTGCCTGCCTCTGCCTCGGCGATGATTACTTCTTCTGCCGCGGCCACTGCCTCAGCCGTGGTTGCTTCTGCTGCCGCGACCACTGCCTTAGCCGAACCTTCTGTCTTGTCTTCGAAGAAGATTATTCCTGTGGTCGATCTCCTCCTTCCTCGAAGGATGGCTCATCTGTTAGTATGGATCCTTCGAAGAATTTAGTTATCAGTTATCCTTGCAGTTCAAAGTTTCCACCTGCCCCTTGTTTTTCTGGCAAACATGTTCAACCATACACTGCGAAGAGATTTAAAGAGGCGCTTTTTGAGAATCACAATCCTAGTGACTTTTCCAAAGAAATTTCGTCTCGTTTTGATGCTCATGCCTCTGACCCCCTGGGCTGCCCTTTGGATCCTGAGTTTTGCAAAAAAAATTGGCGCTGTTTTTGGAGGCGATCGTCTCAGAATGGAGTATGATCTTCGTCATCCGCCTTTTTCGTATGAGGAGAACCTAGCTATGCTTCAAATGGTAAGTTGTTTTTCCCTTGAGGCCTGGGCAGTTGTATTTTTGGAGTTTGGCTAAGTATTGGCGTCTTTTGGTATTTTTCATAGGGTAATTATCATGAGTCCGGTCTCTTGGCCTATGCCTTTGATCAATATGGCGAGGTTGAGTATCATGAGAGGAAATTTCTCCAAATGCAAGAAGAGCTTGCTGAGGAAAAGATTCGCAGTGCTCGTGAAAGAAAGAATTTGACAGGTATGTATTTGCTATCTTATGTTTGCACTGTACCTTGTAATTTTATGCTGAGAAGAGTTTATTACTTTCTAAAAAAGGCGAGATAAAAGAAGGGGAGAAGAAATTCCACGAAGCTAAGCTAGCTCTAAACAATTCTCTTGAGAGTCGCAAGCCTTCGCACAGCGCCTCTGGCGATGAGAGTCATCGAGGTGAAATCGATAAGCTTGTAAAAGAGATGAATAAAGCCTGGGATGATCAGGATTATTATAAGAGGAAAAGACATGAGGCTGAGAATCTTCTTCTCGAGGAAAAAAGGAAAAGAATGAAGACCGAGCGCTTACTCGAGGAGGAGAGGAATAAGAATGGGATTATTGCCCAATAAATCATTTTTTCCAATTGGATGTAGGTCGCCTAACACGAGAGCGAGATGTTGCTCGTAAGGAAAAGCCAATCAGTGCCTCTGGCAGTATAGTGATTGAGAACCTGGAACAACACATGAGGAATTTGAGGGTTCAAATGGCGGCTTTGAAAAATGTTAACAAGGAGCTGGTTTCGGAGAATGATGGTTTGAAGAAGGGTTGTAATGATATGAGTATGGATCTTGCCAAAGCAAGAAATTCGAAAGACCATCTTTCTCGAATGGTCGATGAATATCGGTTAGAACTTGCTACACTAGGAGCGGATTCTTCTGAAGATATTAGAAAAAGAGCTTCCCAACCTTGTTTTACCAACCAATATGAGGTTACCGAGTACATGGTTGTTAAAGAAAGTAGGGTACTAACCCTGGTCAATTTTCTGATATTCCTGCTGTGTTTCCAGGGTGTGGTCAAGTATCCCAACCTTATTTGTGTTTCTCTTGCTTGGCAGGCATCGAAGCTAACTTGCAGAAGAAGGTTGCAGACGCAGAATCTGCGAGGGACGAAGCTGTCAATCAGTTGGTGCTTGAAGCGGATCGAAAGTTGGAGTTCGGGAGGAGAGTACATCAATTATCGGAGGAGTTGGCCGAGGAACGTCAACGTCGGACTGCCAACATAGGCAGACTTTCCCGAGAGTTGGAGCTCGAACGTTAGCGTCGTTCAGAAGATGTAGAGAGGAGTGCCGAACGAAATTTCCGTCTGAAGTGCCAAGAGGATCTAAGGAATATGGTTACTGGTTTTGCCCTCGTCAACCATCAGTTAAGACATGGGCAGGCTGTTGAGGAACTGCTTACTCAATCTGCCTTAACTACCTCCCTGGCTACGAGCATGGCTTGTCGAAGACATGGTCGGTCACTTTTTAGGACTATTGGTATTGAGCCTCCTACCTATGGGGCCGTTGGTGCAAACTATGATGACGCAGTACTCCCGGGTGACGAGTATTTGCTTCCTCAGGAAGTATTTGTAAGGTTGGATAGGGACGAAGCACGAAGGAGAGGGCTGCTTGGGAAAATTCCCGATGACCAAGGTTCTAGCAATGAGGAAGATGATGGCGACGATGACTCTGACGATAGTCATTCTGGAGGTGCCGGGGGTTATCCCGAGGGTGACTCCAAGGGTGATCCAAAGGGTGATTCGAAAGACGGTCCCAAAGATGATTCCAAGGATGATCCGAAAGATGATCTGAAGGACCATACGAAGGATCATCCGAAGGACGATTCGAAAGACGATATGAAGAACGATCCCAAGGATGATCCCAAGGGTGATGTTTCAGTCGAAATTGGCAATGCTGCCGATGATGCCGCACATGATCTTGGTGATGCCGAAGGGCCGAGCGCTGGTGGTGGCGTGGGTGCTGGCTTCGATAAAGGGAATATCTATTTGTTTCAAGAATCCACCGCCGCTTATAGTGAAGAGAGCGAAAGTGAGTCAGAGCCCGTGAGGGAAATCACTCCTTCGAGACAAGATCACTCCGGCTTTCGAACCTATGAAGATGACTTGGAGGCTGAGAGAGAGCTTTTGGATGTCATGAAAGTTTTTGGAGATCCCTCCCCTCTTCATGTTGTGTTGTCTAGGGAAGTTTCTCCCGTGGTGTAGCAGCGAATCTTTTGCTTTTCCTTTTGTCTTCTGATACAAGAATTTTTGTACATGGCATCTCCCATATTTTTTGTGCTTGTAAGCTGTATTGACTATGTTTATGAAGAAGCTTTTTTGGCTTGATTGGAGTTTTTTCCTTTTTAGTTTGTATATATTTGCTGAGAACTTCGTAATCAAGCACGAAGTTGTTTTTGCAATGCTCTAGGCTCCTAAGGTTACTCGAGGTGCAATTCCAGGGCTTACTTCGATGTAAGAGATAGTAAACCAAGCCAGTGGGGGCTTATGGATCACCCTTCCCAAAGGCTTTTAGTCACTTGCCTGTTTTAAAGCAAACATAGGCTATCGAGGTCATAGGTACCCGTTTTGCCTCGGTATGTTGGGTGGATATCGAGGATACCAAGTATTCTCCAAGAGAATATGGTGGTATTTTGATGATCCATTTAGCCCAAGTACATTGAGGAACTTATGGTGGGTAGCTGCTATGATTGTTCCTTGATAATGAAGTAACACAATGGGGGAGTGTCGGTCAAGGCTGGAGCTTAGACATGGTACTATTCTCCTATCGCGGCCTAGAGTTCGACCCCTCTGTTTCTCGATAGCCCCTCCTCGAGGCTAAGTGTTTTTTTATTAGAGGAGGTCCCTCGGCTGCGTGATTCGCCTGCTATTCCCATGAATACGAGTGAATCATCTACCTCGGGGTTCCATCCACCTTTAGAGGTGGATGTTAATCCCATTTATCGTCCCCTCGACGCCTCAGAAAGAGAGGTCCTCATGGTCATGTGGTAGTGGGTTCAAATGCTTCATTAGCTTATGTAGCTTAGATGCAAAGTACCCACCGCTAACGGGGTGTCTTGTGGGTAGAGGACTGTGTCATATAGCTCGTAGGGCCCTTACGGCTTATATGATCATCAACTCTGTGCCTGCTATTCGAGGTCTTTTTATGTTTTTGGCGTCTGGGCCTTGGCGTTAAGGCCTTTTAATTTCATTGCGTCGAGACACTAGGGGAGATATGGCGTCATGGCATGTTTGCTATATATGGCTTGAGAGCCTTTGGAGGTTTACCTATTCGGGTAGGACTTTCGCCTAGCCGAGTAGGATCTGGAGTTTGGATCGAGGTATAGTGCCTCGAAGAGTACAGTATATATTTTCTTAACAGCAGGTCCAGCTGCTTCTTTTATTTTTTCATTCTAAAACTGAAATTTCTTATGCGTTGCTTACATGTAAGGTTCTAATCAAGGTGTTTCAGATGCTTCCCCTCAACTGGGGTGCTTAGCGTTTGTCCTTCGAGATTGACTAGGCTGTAGGTGTTGTTCCCAAGCGCCTTTTCAATGACGTAGGGTATCCTTTCCGGTGTCGTTCGAACATGCCTTGCTATCAGTTTTGCTCGGCGTTGGTACCTTATTGCTTGACACGAGGAATTGTTCTCTGTGCTCGGTGCGATGACTCTTTCCTTTGCTGATAGGTCGAGTGCCTTGCTTGCAGACTATGGGGCTTCTCATGGTAGTGTCAGCCATTCCAGCCTCTACTTCAGCTATAAACTTTTCTATGCAGGACTCTGTTATCTTTGGGTGCTTGGCTTTGCTTGGGGAATCCTGCCTCGGCTGTTCTCTTGCCTGGACATCGATTTCATTACATAGACGAGCTTCGGTGGAATCACCTAGGATTTCCGCGATTCCCAGTGGTGTTGGGAATCGTATTCTTCTGTGCAGAGTAGAGGGCACTCCTAGGATGATGTGAAGCCAAGGCCTTCCCACAATTGCATTGTAAGGCGAGTCTATGTCAACTACACAAAATGATGTGGGCTGTTCCAGCTTTCCAACATGAATTAGTAACGACAACTCTCCCCTGGGCATCGAGGGCTTTCCGTTGAAGTCGTAGATATTCTACGAAGAAGGCACCAAGGCTCTTTCCTTTCCAAACATCTTGTCGTATGTCCTCCCGAAGAGTATGTCCACAGAACTTCCTGGGTACACGAGTATTCTAGGCATCGCCGTCTTCTCGATGTGGAGTGTGATAACTAAGGGATCATTGTGTAATCTTCCCTCATCGGGAATGTCTGCTGCCGAAAAGAAAACTGGGCGCCTCTGCCACTCTTACAGTTGCCCTCTCATTTCTACACTCAATATTTCCTTTCCTTCAAAGTCTCTTTTGTGGATTCTATTAGTAGGAATACCTTCAAAATTTTTCCCACAGTTATCTGCGTGAATTATGGAGTTTCAATCGTCGAATCTTGGGATGCTTCGGTCAATGGTTATAACGTATGCTTCGTGATGTTTCTCCTCATTTGGTTGTGGCGGGTTTGAAGGTGGCTTTGAAAGTTCAAGGAAGTGCTTGAATTTTCCCTTTGAAATGAAAAAGTAAATTTGTTCTTGCGCCGTGACGCAATCTTCTGTTGCGTGCCCATAAAATTGGTGGAATTGACAGTAATCTCTAGAGTTTCGAGTGTGCTTTGGTTGGTTTCCTCTGCTCCTTGGGTATCTCATCTCGCCTGCCAGTTCGGATTGTTCGATACTTCGGAGATCATCCTCGATGGTTACACACAGCTTTGGTAACTTTCTATCTTGGAATGCAGGGAACCCTGACCTTGGTACGCCGAACTTTCTGCCTCCCTCGTGTTCTCTTTGAGTACCACCATTTTCGAATTCTTCCCGAGAGCTATTTTCTCTACTGCCGCTGTACTTTCTATTGTCGTGATACCTCCCATCACCGAATTTGCCCTCGCTTCCATATCTTCCTGCATCGTTCTGCCTTTCTCGTTTAGAAAAATCCCCTGTTTGGTGGTGCATGGCTCGATCTCGCTCTTCGAGTGATAAGTTGTTTATGGAGTGCACCTGTTTTGATATAGCTTCTCTCCCTTTGGTGGATTTCTCCCTGATTTCGTCCAGTGTGATTCTCTCCTTTTGATACTTCCGGAGGTCTTGTAGCATCTCTACATTCTTGGAGAAGAGTCTGTCATACAATGGATGTTTCTTGTCGAGTGCATTTAGATATGCTTTCACCTTGTCTTTTTCCGAAGCTCCATTTCCTACTTCTACGCACTGAGCAGTCCACCTGTCTGTCAAGCTTTTAATGGATTCTTCAGGTCTTACTCTAATGCTGAACAATTTCTCTACTCCTGGCTTTGATGAGTTGTTGTACAAGAAATGAAGTATGAATACTTTGGATAGCTCTTCGAAAGACGAGAGCGAACTGGTTGTTAGGTTGTCATACCAAGCCAAGGCTTCCCCTTTCAAACTGGAAGGAAAATACTTACAAAGGACCTCGTCTCTGTTAGCCCAAGCCAGGAATACTCGTAGGTATATTTTTACGTGCAGGGTCGGGTCTCCTGTCCTGTCGAAGATTGATGTGAAAACCGGCATGGTGCACTTTACTGGTATGGACTTAGCGAGAAGTTCAGGGCTCAGTGGCGAGTGGTTGACGTCATTAATTGCTTGAGTTAGTTTCATCTTGTCGGTCGATTGAATCATGTTATCGAAGAGCTCTGCTCGAAGTGTTTTGATTTGCTCCATCATGACTTGTTGCAAAGCTTGTGTTTCGGCGTTCTTCCTCGCTTGTTCATTTTCGTATATCAAATGTATGATGTTTCCCTTTGGACGTATGCTGGGCTCTGTTCTTCTGCTCGAGACCACTATCTCAGGGTCCTTAGGGTCGTTTCCCTTGAATTTAGTGTTACTTCTTGATACCGAGGGCCCCCTTGATCGTGATATGGTTTGTGGGCGAGAGTGTCCCTCGCTCCTCCCTTTGTAATTTGATGCCGATTTCTCCGCAGCTTTCTTAGTTGCCTCTGCTAATTGCTTTTTTAGCTTCCTTATTTTCTTGTTCTTCTGAATCGGCTTTTGGAATTGTGCAGCCCTCGTGGTATCTTCTTCGGTGGGGTGATGTGATGGTACCACTTCATTCGGGATGTCGTCTTCGCCGTCATCTTCGTTATTCTCTCCGTCCTCCTCTTGAATTTGTTGCCGAAGTGGTTCGTCACCCACTGGGAATCCTTCTCCGTCAGGTCCCAGAACTTCTATTTGCACTTCTTCTTCGTTTACGCGTTCTCTGTGTTGTACTTTACTTGCAGCTACCTCTGGCAATAGTCCTTTGCTCGTCGAAAATCTGGTGTTGTGCCTCGAGGATCCCATGCCGTGCCTCGAGGATCCGACTGTTTGCTTCGGTATTTGATCAGATTCCGAAGTCATGTTGATAGTGACCTGTAGAAAACAGAAAACCCGTGAGGTCCAAGGTGGCTGGTGCAGTGTACTAAGTCTGACATGCGCCCTAGTATGCGTAACAGATTCTGCCGTGCGAAATTTCAGGGTTGGTTATGCTAGGTTCTGACCAAACCCTAACTGTTTTTGTCTTATCCGAATCTTCCTATGAAAAGATTCTGGCAGACTGGTCTACTTTTCCTAATCTGGACCCTGAGTACGATTACTGCAAGGCTTGTTTCCAAATATGGACTGGATGAAAACCCTAAAATGTCCCTAGTTTTGCTTTTCTCAACATTATGGGTATGCCATAATTTACGGGTGTTTCTTTGAAACTGAAGTGGCTTATCCAAGGTGAAAGCTACTCTTTCCTTGGGGTTTTGCCGCGATTCTTTTGAAAGAGTTTGTTACACTCTTGATCAGATCTCTACGTTTCAAGGCTTGGATTCCTTGAAGAAGCATTGATCTTATCATGCTGATGATTTGCTCAAAACCCTTGGACGTACTAAAGCTTTTAAGATCTTTAGACACCCAAGGTGGTGGAGCTCAGAAAATGATAAAAATGTGATGAAAATACGATTTAAAGAAGAGTTTGAAAGCCCTAGAAAAAAAATTCCGAAAAATTTGAAAATCATAAATCACAGGCAAACCCTAAGTTGTTTTAATCAACCCCTGTTTCTAGCGCCAAACTGTGTGAGTGTAAAATCTGCATAGATACTTCACACCTAACAGCCATCAGATCTATAATCATGTTATAATGTATTCATTCGTATGAGTACGAGGAAGATAAGAACTATGCCAAAGATAAACAGTATAAGAGCATATGTAAAATAAGAACATAAAATATTGATTGACTTTCATGCTAACTAATACATGGATATGATCCTTAGAAGCTTGAGGAGAAACTAACCTAATCTCACTCTCACGACTTAGGTTACACCAAAAATCC
>JAJJMA010260384.1:0-11368 GCA_023529015.1 Papaver nudicaule | reverse complement strand
ACTGGTAAGAGAGAGAATCCAAGAAGAACTTGAAGCATATCACCTCAGCCTTCTGAGGTATTCTCCACTCAGTATAGGTAGAATTTTCGAAATGAAAAAGAAAAAAAACAGCAGCTTCTGGAACTTGTGACAACTGCGAGTTATAAAACAGAGACCAATTGCTCCTGGACCTCTCAGATTTTTCCTCACTAGTTAGTGTGACCATGAAAACTGTCAGATATACTACATTCCGTTTCTAACTAAAGTAACACCCAATTCTACAACCAGATCTATATCCCATGTAAGTAAAGGACCATCAACCAGCAACTTTTATGAGCTGCAAAACCTTCAAATTAACCAGGCTCGGAATTGTTTTAAACTATGAATATAATTGGAATAGCCATTCAGATATCCTATTAATCCTCACGAGGAAAACCTTAATCGTATAAAAAAAAAATTCCATTCCAAAATCATTTTAGTAAGACATTAAGATTTTACATACCTAAGGTGCAAGACAAGGCAACTTGCATCAAAAGTGTACAGTATAATCATCTGCTTAAAATTCTAGATAATTCAACTAAGACACTTGGTAACAACTAACGAGACGATGAAATGCAGTGCTTATTAAAAACGATCCTGCCAAGCACTAAGCCTGTACTTCGTTGTTTGCAGGACGATGCAACCACATAATATAGTTTGCTTTAAAGCAGAAAACTCATAATAAGACCTGCTCACTAAACACTTGCATTAATATCACACACTGACAGTCTGACACACTTGCATTTATATGGTGTTTTAGCAAACATTTGCATCCATATCCATAAACCTTTCAAAACAAATAAATCTAATGATAATAAAACATTTGCATTCATATCCTTGTAGAACATTCCTCTCCTTGCAAACAGAAGTTAGATAGAGAAGCAAAGAAAAAAAAAAGTGCAGTGGAACGGGCTTAGTTTTCTTGAAACAGTCACTGTTAAAGCCTATAAACTACTTAACTATAATTAATGTAACCGTAACACTCAATGTATAACTAAAGTCAACTCATTCGCCCGGAAGAATTTTTCTTAGTTATTCGTACATGCTGAATTGCTCTACACTGCAACACTTAAGAAATTAATGGCGCAAGGAAGAAAATGGATGGATACCTACAATATATATGTATATTACCATAGGTGAAAACAAATAAATTAAGAAGATTAAGCATGAATGAAGTTGTCTGGGTAACTCATATCCTTACTTAGCAATCACACATTATCTATGTGGACATATATCGTCTGAAACATCAAAACATGATGAATCACAACATCTTTCCACTTTTCCTATTTTCCTGCACATCACAGCGAAGCAAACAGAGACCTCCAGAAGAAACAAGCACAAGGAATACTAAAATCAGCACCTACCGAGTAAAAATCTAGCATAGTTGCACAAGATTTATAAGCATGAATGAATTCTTTGTGCATTCTTGGGGCAGCAGCTTTTATTTCTGTAAATACATCAGCTAACTAATGGTATTGGAGTGACTAGACATATCCTATGCATTTTACCAGAATACTTGAAAGACTCACTCGTGATCCACACCAAGTATAATGGATTCCGTAAATCATTAAAGAGGATCAAAAGGAGAAAAAGAATGCCAACCAAAAATATATCTTAACCATAAAATCTTTTTGCGGAGTCAAAAATTATAATAAGCAATGAAATGATGCTGACAAACTGAAAATCTGAAACTACTAGTTAACTACACAGTGCAAGTCTGCTAAATACTATTACTGATGATGTCCAACATAATAAACCAGAGCTTAGCTAACATAATTCAAGGACACAAACAGTGAACATTCTTTAGCCAAACTCTCACTCCGCCATAAAAGGAAAAAGAAAAAAATGAAACGAAACGAAGCTAAAGCTAACTAGATAAGCACACCAAACTCACTGACCAAAATATTCATGTTGTTCCGACTTCCGAGCCATTGACTAAACTTTCTTACCTGAAATTGACCACAACAATGTAATCAGAGCTCGAAATTGAACCTTCACTCTGGCAAAATATCATCCTTCTTTGAAACCAGCCTCCTGCACCTCGTGGCCCATGTAGTAACAGCACAGGACCCAGAACCAACGACTGAACATTTCCAGGTTTTACCTAACCATAATGATATCATCAATCTTCAGAATCATCCTCACACATTCTGTGGCCAAGGTAATTGCACTAGTACTGACAAGCAATGGCTGTACAACATTCTCCTCCAAGATGTTAGTGATTTGCCCTTTCCTCACATTGATCCCAGCATTAATCTCACCCTGTGCATGTCGGTTACGAAGTTCAGTAACAATTGCTATCGGGTTCAATCCTGCATTCTCAGCCAAAGTGTAAGGAATAACTTCGAGTGCCTCAGCAAATGAACGCACACAATAACTTTCCATCCCGTGCAAGACCTTGGACCAAGCCCCAAGTTGTCTTGATAGCTCTATTTCAGGTGCACC
This sequence comes from Papaver nudicaule, assembly GCA_023529015.1. Taxonomy (NCBI): domain Eukaryota; kingdom Viridiplantae; phylum Streptophyta; class Magnoliopsida; order Ranunculales; family Papaveraceae; genus Papaver; species Papaver nudicaule. The sequence goes on along the minus strand of JAJJMA010260384.1, from coordinate 8,905 downwards.
TCCACCAGCAATCAAAAACCTTTTGCTGACCAAACACCTGATCACACATAATGCATCATGCAGACTCCTATCGGCCTCATCAAGAACCAACTGGTTTGAACCACGAACAAGCACATTAGTTGTCCTTCCCATATTCTGAATACCAGTAATCTTCACAATCTTCCCACCATCCCCTAGAGGAACCTCCTCAACAAGATCCGCACGCCCTAATTTCTCCTCACGGAAATGCTCAATGTTAGCAATTGGCAGGCAATTCAAAGTCTTGGTAATGAATTCAATCTCATCACGCTCAACATCCCTAACCACCAAGATCTTGGCTTTAGCAAGATAATGCAACGAAAGATCAGTAACTGCATCCCTCAATATACTCTTCTGAATCAACAAAACATTACAACCAGTTGCTTTGATTTTCTTAATCATACTAAGAATGTAATTCCTCTCCTCTTTCAAAATCCTATCCATCTGTGTGTAATCAGAAACGACAATACTCTGCTCAATATCAGTTTTCGGAGGTGAAATCTGAAACTGAATAACAGCAATTTTAGCATTCTCGACACGAGTTGGACCACCAGCAGAGTGACTAACTTTCTTATCAAAGACCAAACCCTTAACAAGCTCAGTATCATCAACAGTACCACCAAGCTTCTTCACAATCTTAACATCGCGAAGATCAATAAGATTAGGTTTAGCTGGATCTAAAACTGAAAGCACAGCATCAACAGCAAGTGGAGCCAATAGAGTAGAATACTGACTAACAACTTTACTATTAAGAGAAGTACTAGCAGATTTTATGAGTGAATCACGATCAGATAACTCAACAGGAACAGCCATAGCAGTTAAAATATCAACAGATTTCTCAGAAACTTTATGAAGCGATTCAGATATCACAGTAGGATGAATACCATTGTTAAGGAGAATAAGACACTGTTTAAGAAGAGCACCAGCAATAACAACAACAGTAGTAGTACCATCACCAGCAACAATATCTTGAGATTTAGCAAGTTCAACAAGCATTTTAGCAGCAGGTTGAAGAACTTCCATCTTATTCAAGATGGTAGCACCATCGTTAGTAATGATTACTTCACCATTTCCGTTTTGAATCATTTTATCCATACCTTTTGGACCTAAACTAGTACGGACTGCATCTGCGACTGTTCGACCTGCGATGATATTGCTCTGACGAACATCGTCTTTACGTTTGTTATCGACGTAGCTTTCAGTTTTCGAAGATCTGGTTGCAGCGGCCGCCATTAGAATAGGTGATTTGATCTGATCTGAACTGATAAACCCTAACCCTAGGTTGCAGAGGAAGAAGGGGGGAGAAGAAAAGAAGAGACTTGAAATCGAGATCAAGGAGGAGGTTTCTCGAATAATAGGTTTTCAAACTTATATGCGGGTTTCAATTTTGGATACCGCATATTACCCGTAAACTTATATGTGAGCATTAGACCCAAAATCCGTAGATCCAATCCGGTCCATCTGTTTTTTTTTTGCAGGTGGGTGTCCAACCCTAGTGGATTGGATGTGGATGCATTTTCTGAAATGCAATGGATGTTGATTCGCATGCGAAGCTAAAAATCCGTTGGATATCCACATCCGCTAAATTATTTGTTGTTTCGTTGAGATATTTATATATATATATATACATTTCATTATTATATAAATAAAATTTATAATGTTAATGATGAAATAAAACGGATGAGTTTTATTTCATCGGAGGACTCTTTCCAATATTTCTGTTACGAAAGAGTATTAAAATGAAAAAACATACACCAGATTATCCTTTCCCTATTTGATTGGATCAAAAAGAAACTTTGGGATTGCTGAATTACAGACGAGATAAATATATAAAGCAACAGAACCATCATAGTTTCGTCACTAGTATTCGAATGGGAAGTAATGGGGAACATCTGTAAATATTTTAAATACGAGAGATTTAGAGTATCCGGGTTCGGATCGTTCTACAAGAATATGGGCAAAGTACTCCTTCAACGGAGCATCTCTTATAGAAGAAGAAGACAATCAACTTAAATGGTCGGAGTTGATTCCGGTTTACACCATCACTCATCAATACCACTTCTACAAAAATTGGATATCTTTGTTGTATATGTCTCTTTCTCTTCGCGATTTACTTGCAATTGATATTGTCATTTGTATTTGGGTTTTGATTATTTTGTATTTTGGTGTGTTTTTGATATTCTTGTCCGCGAGCATGTAATCATTATTTTGGTTTGAATGAATTGAAATGTGATTTCCAAAAAAAAAAAAAAAAAAAAAAAAAAAAAAAAACGGATCTTCACCGTATTTCTTAGTTTTGTGTCTTCATTTATTTATTTAGTATTATAAAAGAGATCCATTGGATTATCCGCATCCAATCCGTTCATTCGTGCATCCATTGGGTGCAAATCCATTGGATGTTGGATTGGATGTGCCAATATTGAAATCCGTCATGTATTGGATTGGATGCGGATGCGGCAAAAATCGGACCAATCTGGACCATGCTCACCCCTAATTTAAGTAACACTAGTATTTAACCCATGCCATACTGGCACGGACTTTGGTTTGTTCTTAAACATACTATTGGTGATTCTTGGAGTTTATTTTGTGTGTTGGAATCGGTTTTGGTAAAAGAAATAGAGATGTGCAGGAGAAAGTATGCATTTGCCCCTCTTGTATTTAAGAATTACGAAAAGGTCTAAAGGAAAAAGAAATGGAGAAAAATAGAGGAAGGGTAACTTAGTCCTTTCACTGTCAACCGGTGAAAAGGCCCCTTCCTTTTATTATAGTTGAGATGAGATGTGGTCCTTTCTCAAGACCCATTTAATGTCCTTTTTCTTTAGTTTTTGGATGAATCCGATTTACTCATGTGCGAGGGAAGTAATTCATATTTTTTCAAATACCAACATTATCTTCTAAACTAAATTTTTAGAAATCTTTTAACTTTCTTTCTCTTTGTTTGTATTTCCTCTGTGTCTAAATTAATTGAGAGTCTAGGATTGATGAAGAATTTTGTAGGGTTTGATCGGATCGCAAACCAAAGCTCTCAACATGTTTCACTTGTTAAAAATCGTAGATCTATAGTTGAATTTGGTAAGTGGATTCTTTTGTTGTTGATCTTAGTTTTAGATCGGATTTGATTTCATATATTTAGGGTTTTATTTGAAAGAGAAATATTCGTACTATTAACGATGAAATTAAGTGAGAAACAAGTGATGTTGAAAGGCTCGATATGAAGTGAAGAAGAAGAAGAAGATTCGAGATTCGATTTTTGAAGAAGAAGATTCGAGAATGGATTTGTAAATGTATTAGTAAATATATTGTTGAATATCAAAAACTGATTGTATAAACAATTATATCTTTAGATGCAATTTCCAAAGGTACTTTATGACCAGGATCCTCTTTAAGATACCTTAATCACCTATTTTGAATCTCACTTATTTTGATATTGGCATCCTTTGTACGATTTAAGCTGTGTCATCCTTTGTATATGGTTTCCGAATCCAACACACCCAGTTACGGTCACATCGGATGTCCCCAAAGGGACTAAAGGGACTATTTTGATATTGTCAAGCTAGAAGTCCCCTTTGATTTGTCAGAAGCACTTAGAAACGCCTTGACTTTGGCACTTCGTGTAACCAGCATCGTGAAAGCAGCTTCCCGACTGACCTGAAAACCCGCTAAACCAAGATGAATGATTCTGGATTCCAGGGGCCTATCTATAAGATCTAGTGAATGCCTTTAGTTTGGAACCAACTTTCAAATGGCTTAGAAAGGGTTGAACAAAGTAAGTCCACAGGTCATACTCCAGTGCCCTGGGCATTGCATGAAGTGATAGTGTATTTTCTTCTGAAGCCAGGTGTTCGTGAAAGCAGGATGATGACATCGTGAGATGAGTTTCGTGAAAGCTTGACACTTTCAACTTGGTAAAGCAATATGTGCATTAGTGTGTGCTTTTAGCGTCCTTGGCCATTAGCCTAGAGGCACTAGTAAGCCTAATTTATTAGTATGCTTCCTTGACTTGATAAAGCTGATGCGTGAGATTGAACTCATAAACCAGCTGAGACTTGATTATTCTTTAGCAAAACCTTGAGTAAATGGTGTCGAGATAACCCACTATGTACAGCTCCTGCCTAATATCACTAGTGAGAGTTGTTATCTTCCTTTAGGTGTAGAGATGCTTTTTAAGCTTCCTAATCTTAAGTAACCGAGATCAACAAGTAGGAGTCCTTGGTGCCTTGTTTGTAGTAGTTGTAGCTCTTGGTTCCACTAATTTCTTAGAATAAGATAAGAAAACTTGGTAGGAAACTTTAGATTCCTATAGGTTTAAACTTCGATCCCTTTTTGATCGAGAGCCTGGATCTGCCCTAATAGATCTAACTAATTTGAACTTGTCTAATTATTAGATCGAGAGCCAGGACCAGACTTGTATGCTTAAAACCTTGAGATCTAAATTGTTTGACACTTCCTCTAATCACTGACTTTGTTTCAGAGCGGACGAACTTTAACTGATGGATTCGATCTCTTCATAATAGCTTTGGCCCCCTTCTATTAATTAGCAACCTGGTCAAGGAATTAAGTCACACACTTCAAGAGTTATCTTCCTTATTTGATCGTTTCGTAACTGGGCACTTATTTCGATCTTTGGGCATAGGCGTGTTCCTGTCTAAGAGGTGACGTTCGATCCCTTCATAAGCGGATAGATTCCCCTCGGTTAATCCACTTATACTAGATGTTGATTCTCTCGTTGAAGTGCATATTGAAGAGCTATCTTATCTGATTGCCTTATAACTGGACTGTTTCTGCTCATTGCCTTGGGCATGTGTTCGATCCACTTCATTGATTAGTGGAGCAAGGAGAGGAATATATTGATAGAATTTTCCAGTGGTTTTTGTTAAGCCAAAGTGGTAAGTGCGGTACGCCTGATCATTGGAGTACCTTTCAGGTTCCTGCTGCTTCGTTCATTGGATATTGGGAAATCTATTTGTATAAAATGATTCAACTAATAAATAAGTTTATTCTTCCTTTGAATTTACCATTAAGGGAAGAAACTGATGGGTCATGTTGTTGTCCCATAGTTGGTTGCCCGTAGGGTTGCTTCCTAGACTGAAGGTAAATAGGGGAAGAATTGCGAACTATCTTCACCTCGTTCTTCCGTAACGATCGATAACATGCTTTACTATCACATGATGAGATTCAAAACAGATAAGACCGGGATAGTATCTTTCAGTTCACCAATCCCAGCTTACTTCATTAGAGAGCCCAGGCCTTGGGAGATTGATTCTCCATAAACAAGAAAGGGAGGTCTTTATTCCCGACCGATACTAAGCAAGATGACAAAGCGTAGCTGATAGCCCTCGATCCTTGGTCTAGTTTTGGTCTTGTTGAGCATAGACAAGATAACCTCTGCAAGACGAAAGTGCAAGTCAAGGCCCGGACGGGACTCGACTGCAAAGGAGAGGGAAGCTGAAAGACGACCGCGATCCCCTTCGTCCGAGCATCTGGAAAACAGGATTTTGCGTCTAGAAGAAATATGAAGGCTAACTCAAATCTTGCGGTCAGCTTATAGAAGGCCAATTGTGGCTTTTTTCGTCAAACCAATCCTATGCCCTCCTAATTAGCTAACTAAGCGGCTCTAATTGAGATATTGAATCATTCAGTATGGAGATATCGAGGTACTTAGTAAATATTAGATATCTATGAAATCATGAGAGTTCAGCCGGGTGAAATTCTCTAGCTTAGATACGTTATAGGGATCAGTGTTGAGCACATAATACCATTAATTAAGTTTATATAGCCTTAATCATTCGAGGTGTTTAGACTATTTGCACAAACTATAAAGTTGTGATATAAAACCAAAGAGATTTTCCAATTTCCATGTGGCCAAAAACCACCATCAACAATGACCTTAACAGTTGGAGTTTATTCTTTCCAATACTTCATAGTGTTGAACTTTTTTTATACAATGTTTCTCGGAACTTTGTATCAAATCAACAATTATTGTGTAAACTATGAAAAAGCAGGGGTACCGAAATACAACCAACTTTTCGTTTGGGCTCGTGAGACTTATGGTCGGATCTGGACGATCTCAAAAATCAATGTCCAGATTTGTGTAACCTGAGTTGTGATCACAAGTGATCAATTCCTACAAAGACAAGTCTTTGTAAACCTTTGTTCAAGATCGGGAATTAACGTCAGGTTAGGAATAACGTACTTCTTGTGTTTGCTTTAATTATATACTCAGAGAATATAATGCGGAAAGTAAAGCACACAAGACACCGGAGATTTTTTTAACGAGGAAACTATGACCTGTAGAAAAACCTCGGGACCTCGTCCAGATTGAACACCGCCCAGTACAAACTGACTACAACACTAGCCTACTATAAGACTTCGGTCTGGGATGTAGCAGAGACCAACTCCAGCCCTCCAAGCGAATTGGCTACTGTCGCACTCCTTACCTCTCTAGATCCCCCACAGATCGTCACGCACTTGATTCCCCTAGCTGACGTCCGTTACAGGCCTAGGAGTTGCTTTAACCGCTGTTAAAGGCTTGTGTCAACAATTCCAGCTTTGCAACCTAAATTATCAACTGTATGTTTGAACTGTCCTCTTCAGTTTGACATACAAAAAGTGACTTCCTCGGATTGCTCCAGGTCATACGGAAATCTACTTACAAGCGGGGGCTGACAAGTAAACCAAGTAAACTATGCCCAACTTGTCTCTACCTCAGTTGTAAAAAGAATCACTTAAGAAACTTATACAACTGGAGCTAACTAGGTCTTACAACACCGAGTGCAGCCGTGCGTTGCTTCCTTCGATAAACCTTGTATGTAACGGTATCAGTTCTTGAATGGCCTTATAGTAGAAGAGAAGGACCGTAGAATATACAAGAACGTGATCAGGTTACCAAGGTTACAGGTTAATCCGATTTCAACCAATAAGGTCTCAATCTCCTGCCTGTGCTTCCCAACTCTCAAGAGAAGTCTTTTATTGTCGTAGGTAAATCCCGTGAGGAACTGCTTACCTAATAGAGGATGACTATACCACAACAAGCATTCACCGAAGTGAAAAGAGTTTACGTTCACTTCCCTAAGGACCTTCACGTATGCTTGATGCTTGCAGTACTCGTCCATAGACACCTCTATTTATAACACTCAATAAGATAGGTTGCTTTGGAATAAAGCAATCAATTACTTGTCCCACAAGTTTTGGAAACCCTAAACTTGCACACCAAGTAATAGAGATTAATCTCAATTGGAATTCATTAACATTTATCTGCCAAGTGTTTTGTTAGCTCAAAAACACTTCAAGATAGAAATCCAACATACCAGAGATAATCTTTATCTTATTGACACATTGAGAACCGTTAGATGGACCACATAAGATATTTCGTGATATTCCAAGTCCAACTAAGAGATAAAGGAGTTCAGAGTTTAACCCAAGTGAAATTCTGGAAGAATATTCACAAATCTGAATAACAGCCAAAAGCACCGATTTAGAGGTTTGTGTAGGTACACGAACTTAAATAGCACTTTGGAACTCAGGAGATTTCCCAAGTTTCTGTTTCGCGTACGTTTCGGGAACCGTCCGACCTTCAGATTAGGGTTAATTAGGATCCGCTGGAAGTTCTGGGCTTAACCGGGACTTAGACGTGTGAGACGCCCTCAGCTGTAATCCACTGGACTCTTGCTCAAGAGTACTCCTTTAGATTCACCCATATCCAACAAGTGATTTGCAAGCAAACCATTGCAAAGGACAAACGGTATCGAATCTATCTCATACATTCTTGTAACCATAGTATTTGTGGGAAAAAACACTAGTCATGACACATGGTCATGTAGCCAAGAACACGATCTCAATCGTTATTATAACACTACCAAAGTAGTCGACTATTTCGAAAGATAGAGAAAGTAGAATAAAAGAATTTCCATAAAAGTCATAACTCCTACTAACCTTTTGTCGATGAAGAATAATTGATGTCTTCTTTGTCTTCACAGTCTTCGTCTTCAAGGTCTCAACTACTTAGTCTATATCCCAATTCCGAAATCTAAACTCTAGTAGGCTAAATCAAGAATTGTGTTTTGACACCTAAAACTGACAACTAGCTTGACATACCAACGCTAGTGGGTTTGACCGGACAATGCCCTAACAATCTCCCCTTTTGTCAATTTTAGTGACAAAACCAATTTACATATGGATTCAAAAGATATACAATTAAGTACTAACTAGATGTATCTTGATTGGGTTATTTTGCGATACCTCCCCTGTAAAGATTGGTATTTAGCGCTTCCTCCCCAAAAAGATTGATATTAGTGAATCCTCCCCTCCGTCAGTTATTTGTATAGGTGTCAGTTATTTGCCACACAAGACGTGTACGCGTGGCAGAGTATGTAGAAAATAACTAAAGTACCCTCTCAATAAAGACATGTGACGGATAATCCTACGGTCTTGACCCTCTAAAAAAATAAACGGCATCAGATGGCTTAAATTTTTTGGTTGTCTAAAACTGCTCCGGGACCGGGTGTTTCTTTCTTCTCCGACTGATTTCTTCTTCTCCTCAATCCAAAATTCCTACATTCGTTATCTTCTCCAAAACCCACAAGTAAGAGTAACCCACCCCACATCATTACCAGTTTACTACCACCACAATTCGAATTCTCGTTAATCAAAACAAACAACACTTAGCATTAATTAAATATACCTAGTAGATTGGAAACTGTATCACATGAAAATTCAATTGACTATTAACGCATGGAACAGATCTTTAAAACACTAACAATCACAACCATTTGCCATAAAAAACTAACAGCCGCGGCACCTAGTTTTTAACTGCTTCTAAATTCTCTCAAAAACCTGGTTAGAGGTTTAAGTATTATGACCAGGTGACAAAACACAGAAAGAAGATGTT
>JAJJMA010260377.1:0-11073 GCA_023529015.1 Papaver nudicaule | reverse complement strand
GTTTTCAGGAACCAGCAAGAGCAACAATGTAAAGCATCTTTCTACTATCGGAACACGTTATATACATCAGTCTATCAGAGTGAAGACCAAGTGATCACCACAGATTATACTAACCTATTGCCGTTTGTCGAAGTTTCAGCCACATGCTACATACCAGGATGGAATAACAGATTGGATCATTGTGGAATTCAGCTAGTTCACGTTATAATTATTTGTGGTTCAGACAATATATACTTCTTTCTTATCCTTCGAGCTGAGGTTGGTCAAGATCTTCGATGTCGGAGGTTTAGTAACAACACAATCATTACATGAAAGACCTACGGTGTTAGGTTTCAGATCATCTATTTTTTGATATCGGATAAAGAAAATCCCACAAAACATTAATTTTATGTTTTTTTAGATAATAAAAAATAAGAGCAGCTGACGTAAATGGAATAGATATTTAAACTAAAATTTTATGTGATAGATGCGGGCAGCAATTTTGGTCATTCACTGTTTAACATGAGTAAACAAAACCAATGTTGTTTCAATAGAGGTTGTTATTTTCCTAGTAGATGATAATACACATTGAATTTCTGTTTATCCTGGTCCTTCATGGTATTGGCTCATTGTTATTTTTCTTGAGAAGCTAATGCAAAACAATCAATACAAGTGATTTGTCACCTACTTTAGGAGTTGGTGAACAAAGCTGAATTTGCAGGTGTCACGATCAAGTCATCAAACTATATAGTTCCCATAATGTAGGCCCTTATCTAAAACTAAAACTAAGCAAGAAATCATTGAGGGGCATTAAGTACCCATGCCGAGATTGGCTGGACCAAGAAACTTGTCCACCACCAAAACCACATTGCTCGTTTCTATTTGGCCCAACAGAGGACCATCTGCCTGGCTCGAGAACTACTTAACTCAGATGCGCCCTGGGAATGAACAATCCGCCAGGCGCCCTTCGGACCCTATTTAAAAATGATTTGCTTATCGGCATAGTTAACTTTTACCAATTTTGTGTATTTCAAGGAATAAGATGCCTAACACAAAAGAAAAGTCATGTTTAAAGCATACCCGAGATCATTGCATTTGTGTTTGTCTTATCACCATCGATTTGCCTTTATTATCCAAATTTTCTGGAAAGATTTGCTTTTACTCTCTAGCAGTTTAGTTCGATTTTAAAATTCCAACTTCAGTGACAGAATCGAAGCACGGCCTGAAAACTAAGTAAACAAAACAAAAATATCTTAGTCAGTTGAGTGGTTAAAAGCCGAAAAGAGCACTAAAAGCAAATACCACCAAAGTGAAGATTGTGATGTTCATACTTACACAGACCACAACGGTCGGTTCTATAAATGGACCACCAGTAATGTTCATATGAACTTTGAACCGCCAAGAACTAAATAATAGAAGGCAAAAATAGAACAAACTACTGGCAGATTAAACCATCTGAGCCGCCGCTTTCAGGTCCTAATCTTGATTCCGGGCCACCACGTGCTAAGCTTTGAAGAGAAGAGAGAATAATGCAACAGACAAGGGCAAAAAACGTGGCAAAAGGAGAAACTAAGTGGTCACACTAGACAGCATGTTGACGTGGGTGCATATTAATACAAATTAGGGTGTTTTGGCTCATGCTGGGGTACATGTCTGCCTCCTATTGGTCCATGCCCTACCCATGTCACGCTCTTTGTGATTGGTCTAGAATGCTGACCTCACAGAATGCACATGAGTCCCAGCAATCCACAAATCTAAATAAAACTATTTTCCTACATATGCTTCGTCCACTGTCAAAAAAATTGAAAGGAAAAGTGAGCTAAATTAATATCCAGTAGTGTCCATAAAGTAATCAAACAAACAAGAGAGAGAGATATCACATATTGGATTCATATGGTGCATAAATAATTTGTGTTAGGCCTTTAGACTACAGTTATTAGCTACCACAAAAAGCTTACTTTGAATCTATATCCTGTCATATAGAAAGTAAAGTTCAGGAAGAGATTAAAACAATCGATAAATATCATATGACTCTGCAGATGCCTCATATATATCAATATTTTGCTCAGAATCTTCACTTCAACAAATTATTAGGCCGTAAAAGTCAAGTTTACCATATGCACAAAATGATAACACTAATCATGAAATAACAGGGAAAACTTTAGAACTTAAGGATATTGTATGATTGTAGTTCAAGATGACACAGGACAGGATTTAAGATACGATCCTAAAACATAACATGTGTAAACCTCAACAGTTTGGTTTTACTGTTTGATTGTAGTTCAAGATGACACAGGACAGGATTTAAGATTACGATCCTATGACATAACATGTGTAAACCTGATATGTTTTTATCAAACAAATATACAGACTTTTTAAATGTATAACGCAGACATTCCAGGATCTGATAAAGATTGCACCCCACAATCCACTGAGGTTATCTGTGTCAGCCAGATGGACAGATTTGCTAGACATTTCGAATACAAAAGAAAACCTATCACATAGTCAAAGCAATATTTCTGAAAGGATTACCTCTAGTAGATTAGTAGTCATAGACAAATAAAAACACACACGAAACAGAATCTGTATTACAAGAAGGCAAAGGGCACATCCACATGGGTTTAATTTAATTCATATTTGGTCTGCTGGATTCTAGATGGAACCCCAGCTAATGACTGTGGGGCTTAGGCACAACTAACCTTCCAAACCCACGTTCATCGGTCCATGTGTAGACTACACACAAACATCATCATAGCTACTGCTTGACATGTTTAGTCATGCTCCAGACAGTAAGCCGAGACGAAATGAAACAGCCCCCACCTAAATACTTTGACCCTACAAAATTGACACAGATCTTAATCAGCACTAAATACAAGTCCTAATAATACATGGAATTCTTATATCTGTTTTGAATTTCCATTTTTTTCCTCAATTTCTGCCGCTCATATCATAAATGCCAGCAAAGCTGTATTAACCATTTTCTGAATGGAGCATGAATAGGCTTTGACTCATAGGGTGGTGAATCTGAGCCTTATGGTCTAACCATGGTAAAAAAAATACTACCATATTCCTCTGTGGCTCTATCCATTTCGTGTTTTTTTTTTTTAAATGCCTCAGAGATGCGTGTACCTGACTGCTCAAGCTTCCTACGTACACAGTTTCCTCCTCAATTAAACGGTACTTAATCAATCCTACGACTTATTCTTGTCAGGCAGTAAAACATAGTCAAATTTAAGTGGGAGTGCATTTAGTTGCACTTTTTTTCCATCTTCTAGTCTAGGATATCCTAGATGGTTTCTCTTAACTTCTTAAGTGGTTTCTCTGGGTTGGTATTGTTAAAATTCCAGCTCCTTAATCGTCATAATTTAAGTTTAAAGATGATACTGGCTTTACATGTCATAGTGAAAACTAATGCATCCTAATATTATCATCGTCTACAACACCTCATGTAGGATGTAGCAGCACAAAAACCTTATCTACATCTTACTTTGATGGACCAAAATCCTAATCACATCACATATGGAACAAATAGTCCATCAATAACAGGTTTGATGGACTTCTACTTCTATTTCCTCGGACTTACTTTGATGGATAAAGCATAATTTTTGTTTTTTATATATGAGGCTAGAAGAGAGTCCTAGTCATGCTTGCCACGTATCACTCTAACCTTTCTATCATGAGTTGGAGAGACACCTCATGTTGGCCACATAGTACAGCTAATAGAATGATTAGCTTAGTCAAGCAATAACCATAAACAAGATAAAATATATGATTAGAACTATAAATCATACCATAACCATAATCTAGATTATTACTAATCTGCTTAACTTAAACTAATCAGACATTAACTTAATCTAATCAGGATTTGATGCTAAACTCTAGAAAGCCAACAAGTGTATCTAACAAAACATCTTTGTTTTGATCAACCATTCAAGGACAAGTACTGTCTGATCATTAAATTGGTTCCGGTATATTAGCTACCTCTTGCAAGCGTGTATGCTAAGATGGCACCTGGCCATTGGGATTTTTTTCTCAGACGATGGTTGTGTTAACCATCAGAAACCACTACAAAAAAAAAACGCAATTAGTTGATCTCCACCATGACAGTTATACACTTGGCCAGTTCAAACTCTAACAACAAGACTTTAAAGGATGATGCATTTGATGGCGCAATGATTTCACTGATTCTAAATACATGGTTGGAGGCCTAGTAAAATTATGACAAGAGTGGGCTTTAGCGGTGATCTTAGTATCTTACAGTTTTTTCACAACTTGGTCCCTGATTCAAGAAGTCTAGATTTGAACTCAGAATGCATATGGAAGGTATATGTCCCTGGGCCTTCTAGGGAACCACAATTATTTAACCTAGGATTCTTACAAGAACTAATTAGACCATACTTACATTACTACTCTTGCAGTCTTGCTTATATGTCCCGTGGTTCAAGAAGTCTTGAGACTTTAAGCTCCTTATCATCAATTGCTTTTGGCTCCACCTACACGCCACCCCTTCCGAGATTGGTAGTCTAATGATACCAGACGCTACCAGAAAACCTCAAAAGCAATTGTTGATAGGTAGCATTAAGTCTATTGATGGTTGACCTCTTGGGAAGTCCTCCTGTTGATTGCCTTTAAAAAAAAAAAAAAATGTTGTTTTGCTAAGATAAGATCCTAACATTTCTTTTAATTGCAAACATTTATGTTCATGACTAATGAAACTGCAAAACATCCTTGATTTAGATCTACACGAATTAGAAGAATTATTGCATAAAACAAATGTGGCGCCGTCCAATATGATCCTAGCAAAGTTTCCACAAAGTGATTACAATACGGTCATTTTAAAAATAAAAAAAAAAAACATCAGAGAGATTCAATCAATTCTCTGGATTCCTATAACTTCTTTTGTCAGGAAAAACGAAACAAAAAACAAAAACTAGGGTTTACTGAAATTACTATAACAAACAAGTTAGGTTTTACACAACATGAATACAGACAAAAAGATAAGATACATGTATCGAAACAAAGTAAATATTAGAAAGTATTAGAGTTACCGAGGTGATTGTCTCTCTTCTTCCTCAGTGCCCATACCCATAGCACCAACAACTACTGCAGTCTCTCTCTGCGTCTCTGGTTTGTGGTTGAAACTATTGGCGATGGTTTTTTATTGTTCGAGGAAGTGCTAAGATGATAAATGTAACAGCAAAAGTTTGATGTGCATCAACTATTGACCAATGCCCTAGTACCCTATTTCCCGTAATAAACGGCTGTTAACCGAAAGGTTGCACGTCATCAATCGGTCAACAGACAGGGGTGCATCCGCCTCGCCCCCGGATCCGTCCACCGCCTGACTTTCCACCAGACGTGGCGCGCGGAGATTGGCCCAAAAACGCTGGCGGACCCCCCCTGCTGGATCATGGTTGGGTGAGGCGGAAGATCGTGCGGCTAATAGGCGTGCCACATAGCGGTGGACGGATGCGGGGGCCCTGTAGCACTTTTGGGTTGTTTTCTTTTATAACTGAAGCGTTGTGTGTTGATTTGTGGTCTTTGCCTAGAATGCGCATCTCTCTTTAGTCTTTACGTTAGGAATTGCGGGACTGGAAGAAAGACAACCTATAGATTTAGGGGTCCCATCGCTCTGCAATTCTCTGTTGTTATTTTTACTTCTTCGTTTTGATAAGTTAATCGCGGCTCGTGAGTCCATCAGTAGCACCTTGAATATCCTCAAGGCCACTAGGAGGTGTCTTATGCAGTTGTTATACCCACATAGCTATGCCTGTGTGGATTAGTCATGTGCATTTTGGCTCAACCTCTGATCCAAAGGCGAAATGGTGAAGCTAGATAATTTGTAATCACCGTTTAAACCAATCAAACTAATCTAACCAACTTAATTATTTAAAAACAAGATATTCTCATATTTGACAAGAAGAGAAGTATGACCTGCAATTGCGATAGCATGGTTAGGTGTACGTAGCAAAAGGCAAGTAGTAGAGAAGCAGGGTAATAGGTAGGATCAACTCTGTACAGTTTCGCTAACACTTTCGAGCAAAGACATAAAGAAGCAGGTTATGTAACCAACAACCCTCGCCATTATTTAAAACATTTCTAGGTTCCATTTGAATTTCAGCTTAAAACATACAAGCTCCTCTGACAATTTTACTCTTACCGGGAATATCCATTTGCATGCCGAAATCTTGAAAATTTTTATAATCTGGCCCACGGACGAGGAACATCCCAGTCAGTGACAATGTGGTTACGAGTGATCTCACTGACAGAACGGCATCCACTTAATGCCATGGTTAACTCAAACTCATCGTGGAGCATTTGAAGTACCTTTCTCACACCAGCTTCACCATCAACAGCCAAAGAGAACAAAACAGGCCTTCCGATCTGTGGTTATCAAGACCAAATATAATAAGTAGGGTTGATTTCCCAACAAAGAGTACACCAACATAGTCCGGATTTCAAATGTTAGCTTACAAAAACTCCAGAAGCCCCCAACGCCAATGCTTTAAAGACGTCAGTTCCGCGACGGACACCACCATCCAAGAAAACAGGAACTTTTCCTTGTGCTGCTTTCACAACCTGCAATTTACCTCAGTAGATGGTTCTCTAATTAAAACTAGTTGGGTTTAGAGTACGCAAAGAATTTTATGATCCACACAATAATGTGAAATACAGTATATGGAGTTAGAGTTGGTAAAACAAGTTATTTATTATCCAACCCTAGTGGGGCACATATAGCATTCACCAATGCATGAACATGATGGTGCTAAGGGCCCTAGACTGTTGGGCTTCAAAATTAGATACGAAGCACTAACTTGATTCAAAGTTTCAAATACTACAAATGTTCAATTTCATGTTTTGGTGTAATGATTTCTATTGTTAACGATTTAAGGTTATCTTTATGTTTCAATTAAATAAAACAAACTGTAAAACGACATTTCAAATCATGCTTAACAGATGCACATGTTTGCGTAGTTTATCTTCCATAAAAGAGAACAGGTCATTGAAGGGATGTTGCAACATACCTCTTCCAAGCAACTAATAGTAGCAGGGACATAATCGAGTTGGCGAGCACCATGGTTAGAAACAATAATCCCAGCTGCTCCTGCTTGTACAGCTAGTCTTGCTGCGTGTAGTCAGTGTAAAATTAGAGTAATGTACACAAATCCATATTCAGAATAGGAGAATAACTGAAATTCTAAAGACTCACTATCCTCGGCAGTCATTACCCCCTTCACTAGAATTGGAAGTTTAGTGATTGTCTGAAGCCACTGCACATCCTGTGGAGAAGCCAAGAGAAATTCATCAGCAACATCAACTATTATCAATTAGTTGTCTAGATACTTTTATCCAAATGTTTACTGCTTCGGCCCTAAAAGCACTCTCAGTCAAGGCCTAGCAGTACAAATTGGCTTGTCATAGTTGAATTATGAAATGCCAACATCACAATCCTGAAGTTGTCTGTCGCCTGTCCATTTTATAAAACTGACGTGGCCTATTGAAATCTACACGGATTAGTCAGTGAACCTGTCTAGTAAAATTTCTTAGATACAGGAAAACCAACACAAACTGATTGCCTCACCTTCCAGCTCAGGGATCTATCAACTTGGCCTGCAACATAGGAGGCAAGTCCAGAATCATTTGTCTGCATGAACGCACTAAAAAATCATAAACAAGACAAATAATAATAATAATACAAACAGTTTCTGTATAGCATTCAGAATCAGAAAGTTTATCGTACCCTGTCCATCTTCCCAATGTCCAAACCTTCAAAATTCTTCAAGGTCAAAGACGAGGGCAATGTAAACCTGCCATCAAAACAGATTATTTTCAGTCTTAGAAGACTTCAAGTAACTCTCACATAACAACTTTACAGGACATCAGGATATGAAACTTTTTCGCTCGAAGACTATTGGACCACATTAAGGCTATTGTGTTTGCATAAAGGAACTGTTCCAGCCATACCGGTTCTTAATATCGGCCTCCCTACGCCCGAGTCTTGGAGTATCAACAGTGAGGGCTATGGCCTGGAAGCCAGCTTTTTCAGCCCTTTTAACAAGCTGAGTGACAATACTCCTGTCTTTGTATACCTATGGAAATCCGGAAAATCATCATTAGATGAGGAACTTAAAACTAAAACTAGATGTGCAAACTGCTTCTCTTTCTTTTTATTTTATTTGTGGCAAGGTTCCATGATCTCAAGATACCTCATCCTTCCCCCAGTTGCTTCTTACAGTCAGTATTTTTTTTTTTTTATAAATACAGATAAACTAAAAAAAAGGAACAAAACACGAGGAGTTTCAGCTTACATAGAGCTGGAAAAAGCGGATACCAGGTCCTGTTGAGTCTACCTCTTCGACGCTGGATGTTGCCCACGATGATAATGTCTGGAACAATATTTTAGGTATACATAGGAGTGAAAACAAACTCATGCACTTTATTTCTTCAGTAAACATTACAGAATAGGCATCACCTAGAAGATAGACATAAGTTTCAAGTTAAAATAGTTACACTCCATCTTCTTCTTCTTATATCAGTTAATTATTAACTTATTATACCTCATCCTTAGTCTTTAAGATACAAAATTAGGCCTACAATTGATTTTAAGCCCCTTTTCCTTCTACGAAACAACACAAGGAATTATCTTAATAGGTTATGAAATGTGTTTACTGTATGATTCCAGATCTAATGAATATGTAAATCTCAGGGCTGAAGAAGATTAGCAAAAGACATGTAAAATGGAAAAAAAAAATATCAAATGGTAAAGACTTTTACGAACTAGTTTTGTGGATACATTAAGTTTTATTGTTACGACTGTGTTAAAATTATACCTGCTCCCATCTGAAGGTGTGTAAGAAACCATTCTCAGTGGCTTAGAGATTTCAGCAATTGACTTTCCACGCCAGAGATTAAAAAACATTTTTTCATTGTCCAAGTAAGAAGAAGTTCAGAAGATTATGTTTATATTTCATGGTTATTTTTGTAGACCAATTTTAATAGTTATATGAACTATAAATATAAGTAATGAGAAGGTCACTAACCATTATTGTGCCAGCTGCTGATGCTGCTCGTGCTGTTGCTAACTCTCCTGCACATGAATTGCAAAAGAAAGTTTGAGCTCAGACAAAGAACTTATATCTTGTTGGCACACTAAAATTAGACTTCAAAAACTTAAACATACATGAAGGATCCAATCAACTCAGCTAAGTCAAAAATTGGGAAAATTCAGTCAGGATGTCCAATCGATCAATCACAGCAAACTTTTGGTCATTGTAATAACGGAATTTCAACCCAAACAAGGGTACTTAAATGCATCTTGTTCCACAATTTAAAGATATAGTGGACCATTGAAACCTGGTTCATGGTAGGATATGGCCGAACTTTCATGACAGCAAGGACTTCAAAGGCTTGATACCATTTCACTTCTTTCTTTTCTTCTAAAGTTCACAAGAAAAATAAAAATGGAAAAGATAGGCATACCTTCAGGATGAGCCATTTTCTGCATGGCAGTGGGAGCAATCATGATAGGCATTGATATCTTGAAACCCATGACAGAGGTAGTTATGTCAATCTTGCTTACATCAATAAGAATACGAGGTCGGAACCTAGTTTCCAGTTAAGCAGAGATACTGTCAGAGGAAAAATCATCATTGAATTTCAAATGCCGCAGAAAATCACAAAGGAGATTCAGAAAACATACATACAGAATTCTAGAGAAAGCTAATGTGTTCTCCTTTAGTGTCCACTGATCCTCTGCACCTGACGCATAGTAATCATACACCATCTTTGGTAATCTCTCTTTCGCAAGGGCCTCATACTCCGAAACATTAGTTATCTCAATCATCATAGTTCAAAGTCCGAAGTTATTCCTCCCAACCTATAAGAAAAGCAAGAACCATTTAATTCAAATTCAAATCGCACTACCTCAACCGTACCAAATAACCTCGAGCCTGGATCATAGAAGAAAATGACAAAGTAAGCAAGGGAAGAAACTCAGATCATCTCTTCATACCCAGCAGAAGAGAAATATAACCCCATCATTCCTCAAACTATGTAAAAGTTAAATATTTTATGACCATAGTAACTCAATATCCTTGCATTAAAGAAAATCTGGATCATCCAAGAATAACAAAAGGATGAGAAAGACGAACAAACACTTGAAAAATACACACAGGGGGGAAATAATTCGGGGAAAATTTATCAGTAAAAGGGATAAAGAAAAAAGTAAATATTGCTAACTCAGGTAAAAATGAAAGCATTTTGACACCCCACTTCACTGTAAACAACAGCTCGGGGATATAAGTATAACAATGCATTCCCACCAACAAATTAAGATGTTAAATCAGATTATGGAAGTACCACTCTACATGAAATATCTCCAACAAAAATTTTGATTTTGATTTTGATCGACATGTATTCAAGTTCATTCGGAGCCTATATAAAGTGACTAAGTAAGAGGTGTCATCAGAATCAGACATTCACTGTTACAAACAAACAAAATGGACTGATCAAAAGTGCATATACAAGTGCAATTAATATGGCGATTGGAGATTCTAACAAAATTAGAGATGAGAAAATAGAAAAAACACCCGAATTACCCCCATTGATAAGATTCCTAATACCTGTTTGAGGAAGTGAGGGAGAGCAAGAAAAAGGAAGAAGAGGGCAAACCTTGGCTTGTTTAGGGAAGCAAGATTTCAGATTGACAGAGAACTAGCGCAGAGAGGTGCCAGAGGTAGCATACTTAACTTTGAAGAGAGAGAGGACATTGATTAATACAAAGTACAAACATTAGAAGTCGGCTTTTTTCCCTTGTAGTGGTATCATTTATATTTTTTTTATAATTTCGTACGATTTGGATGACAAAAAAGGCGTTGATCAAAATAAGCAAAAGATGACAAGAAAGGAGACTGATAATGGCTACATGACTAGATGCATGGTAGCAATTTGTCCTCTCTCTTTTTTAATGGAAAAATATAGTGCAATCATTTAAAAAATAACCCGTTTTTTAGGCTTAGTCTAATGGGGATTCAAGATCCACCAAAAAGTAGCAAGACACATCAGCAAAGTAGCAACCCAAGTCTAATGGGAGTT
>JAJJMA010260365.1:0-22761 GCA_023529015.1 Papaver nudicaule | reverse complement strand
CTGAGTTGTGTAGAACATGTCCACTCGCGCCATCTTCTCGTAACTGTCCACTATCTCCATCAGTTTCTTTCAACTGCCGTAGACCGCCAGACCAATACCCCTAAAGTTATCCCCCCGTGTGATGTTTTGATGTCTCGAGTGACACGCAGATATTGCGTAGTTGAGTTGAGTCTGAGTAGTGTCGTATGACTAGTCGTCATGACCAACATGAGTGTGGTGCCTCCAGGACACGAATATAGAAGTGGCCTTGGCCGTTGGCCAAGGCCAGGAGTTCATAGCACCATTATCTTGTGGCGCCATAGCCCAAGGGGCTACGGCCTTGGCCTCTGTCCAAGGCCAACTTTCAAAGCGCTTTAGCGCCAGCCTCATTATAGTCACGGCCTTTGGCCAAGGCCAACTAGAGGCCAAGGCCAACTTTCAAAGCGCTTTAGCGCCAGCCTCATTATAGTCACGGCCTTTGGCCAAGGCCAACTCGTTGTAGCGCCATGGTCCATGGCGCCAAGGCCAACTCGTTGTGGCGCCATGTTCTATGGCGCCACGTCCTTGGCCTTTGGCCAAGGTCAATCCAGTCTTGTGGCGTCGTGGCGCCACGACCTTGGCCTTCTGGCCAAGGTTAATTTCTCGTAAGTCCATGGTGTTCCATGGCTCATGGTGCCATGCTGTATGGCGTTATGGCTTTGGCATTTGGCCAAGGTCAACTTTGTTGCAGCTGGTGCGTGTTGGTTATACCTTGTTATGGTGTGCGTGCTTACGCTACAACATACTTGAAGTCATGGCGTTTATCCATGGTATGTTAGACCATCCTGAGTTTGGGATGAGGTCTGATTAAGCCTGTTTAGGCTGTTGTGCGCTTCTCAGGGAGCTCTGGACAGGCCTAGAACTTCGATATTCCTGAGGCTTTCATTAAGACTCAAATGTTGAGTCGTATAAAGAGGAAATCCATGAGGATGCGTCTCTGTTAACTCTTCACCATGTACCATATAGTGATCTGGTTCTGATGCCGAGGGATTCGAGGCGATGTCGACATGAAGCAGATTAATGGGTTTAATGTGCTGGTCAGATTATCAGTAATGCACTATGATATCATCCTCTCCACCGGGAGTTATAAGAGAGAACTCATAGAGAGTTTATTCATCCCGTAGAATGGGTTGCATTCTGAGCTATAGAGATGTGCCTGAATAGGCAATTGCCTTTAGGTTAGGCATGGTTAGAGAGTGGTTTTACAATTTTGTCCCTCTCTCATTTTTCACCATCTACAAATTGTATTCATTTCTGAAACAAAAATCAACTCTGATAAGGTTCTTAAACTGGCTAAAAGCTTAGGTTTTCCTAATACGGCGTTTGAACCTTCAGTTGGCTTCTCCGGTGGCCTACTGTTACTTTGGAAAGACGGGTTTGAGTTTGAGACTGTGCATAGTTCAAAAAACATGTTTCACTGTCTCGTTAAAAACAACCCCTCTAAGACAGAATGGCTTATACGTTGTGTTTATGGCTCTTGTAAGCCTGATGGAAAAACTCAGCAATGGAACTTTATCAAGGATGTTGGTGATTAAATTTCTCAGCCATGGGTTCTCATAGGGGACCTTAATGTTACTTTTAGTCTAGAGGATAGATTTTAGGTCTACTAGCTCTAGTAGCAACTCACCTACTGCAGTGCAATGTATACACAATGCTGGATTATTCGATCTAGGCTACACTGGTAAGCCATATACCCGGTCCAATAATAAACATGAAACTGGTACAACTAGGTCTAGGTTAGACAGAGCCTTAATTAACAACGAATGGTTAATCTATTTCCCTGACTTTAGCTTAGAGCAAGGGCTATGGGTAGAGTGCTTTTGCACTCTATCACTTTCATTTTGAAAGAGAGACTTAGTGAAAGTGTGGAAAAAGTGACCATGGAGAACTAAAAACTAGGGTCTAAGAGGCTGAACTTCAGCCGCTTTTAAAAAAACAAACATAAAAATGGCTAAACTTTAGCCGCTTTAGTAACAACTTGTCTAGGTGGCGCAATATCATTGGAAATGTGGCCCCGAAATCTGACTTAATTGGAAATGTGGCCCTAAAATCTGACTTTATTGGAAATGTTGCCCTAAAATGGTAGAAATGTGGCCCTAAAATGTTTGAGCGGCTGATCTTCACTTTTTATGGGAACAACCAATCTTTGGTCGTTTCATATATTTTTTCATTGAGCGGCTAAAGTTTAGACGCTTAGACTTCACTTTCACCCACATACCTGATAGACTTTGGGATGAAAGTGGGTGAAAGTGGTCCATTCTCTACCCATAGTGGAAGCAAATTTGCCCATTTGCTCACACTCTTTCGTTTTGAAAGAGTTACTCTTTCATTTTGAAAGCCCCATAGCCCTTGCTCTTAGCACATCTTACCCACTTTGCTTCAGATCATACTCCCATTATGTTGAACTTGTACTTTGCTAACAGTTTTATTAGTAGAAATTGGAAGTTCTTCTCATGTTGGTTAAATGATAGATCGTGCGCTGATATCATTGCAAAAGCTTGGAGTGAGTACGTTCATGGTTAAACAGCATACAAGCCAACATGAAACTCGTTCTAACTAGAAGATTACTCTCAAAATGGAACAAAGTTACTTTTGGGAACATTGATAACAATATAAAAGAGTTGTACAACCAGTTGGACCGTATCCATATGTCTCCAAATCCTTCTTCCTTTGTTGACTTGGTGCTATAAATCGAAGGAGATATTGCTAAATGAGAATACATTAAAAGTGAGTTTTGGAAACAGAAAAATAGGGATAAATTATTCAAATAGGTGGACAATAACACAAAATGCCACCATGTTAATGCTAATAAGAGGAAGTCACGTAACATAATAGATGCTTTACGTAACAATAATGGTGATTGGTGTTCTGACAAATAATCGCTTTCCTCTCTTCTCTCTTCTCACTTTCAAGAGATAATGGCAACTACAAATCCGGTAATGAATGAAGAGTTGTTATCTCACATTCCGTCGGTTATTTTAGATACTGATAATGGAATATTGATGCGGATACCAATGGAGGAGGAAATACTAGCTACTCTAAAATCCATGAAACCATGGAATGCACCAGGCCCTGACGGTTTTCCGCCAGAGTTATACCAAACCCAATGGTGCATTGTAAAAGAAGATTTGGTGCTGATGGTTCAAAATTTCTTCAGGTCAGGTTTCGTCAGCAAGAAACTTATTCAAACAAGGAATATCTTTGTGCCAAAAGTTAAAATTCCTCAGTCTCCAGCAGATTACAGGCCTATCGCCTTGTGCAACTCAGCATACAAACTGATATATATGCTTATGGCAAGACGTATGAAGTCATTAATGAGAAAATGCATATCATCGTGTCAATACGCATACGTACCAGGCCGTCTGATATCTAACAAGATCAGTTTAGCTCATGAAATAATTCATACATTGAAGAGAAAACAAAGTGGAGATAGTTACCTTGCACTGAAGTCGAAGGCTTTCGATTGTATCAAATGGGAAGTAATGAGAAAAATGTGTTTTTGGGAAGGGTGGTGTTCATTGATTCTTCAGTGTATATCAACAACAGAGATCTCTATTCTTCTCAATGGCAGTCCATGCACACCATTCTTTCCTTCGAGGGGTATTCGTTAAGGTGACCCCATCTCACCGTATTTATTTATTATAACAATGGAGGCGTTCTATCGTAACATGCTGGCTAGTGAGGCTTCAGGTCAACTTGGAGGTATACGCATAGCAGAAATAACTCAATCATTTAGCCATTTATTATTCGCGGATGACTGTTTAGTCTTCGTGAAGGCTAATAATCAGATCATATTTGAACTTCAGGATATACTTGAGAGATTTAGCTCGTGCTCTGGCTAGCTGTTGAACTTTCAAAAGTCTAGTATCTCCTTCAGCAAAAACTTGGATGATGCAGCTTGCGAACATTTCACCAATCTTCTGCATGTACAACGTATGAGCCCAAATGAAAGATACCTTGGCATCCCATTATTCCCCAACACAAAGAGGAAAGCGTCTATCAATTTCTTGATCAATAATATGGAGAGAATACTCACAAAATTGAGGGGCAAACAGCAAGCTCAAGTAGGACGTACAGTGATGGTTAAAACTGTTATGAACACCCCCCCTCTGCATCAAATGTACAGTTTCAAACTTCCGGTGGACATCATTAAGAAAATGGATTCTATTCAGCTCCATTTTTGGTGGGATAAACCAGTGAACCAGGGTCTTTATATTGCTAGTTGGCCAAGCATATGCCGCTCCATTCCAGATGGATGCTTAAACTTCTGAGATTTGAGTTTGTTTAATAGTGCTCTTTTGACGAAAACTTCTTGGAGGCTTTATACTACCAATAACAACCTATGAGTTGATGCACTAAGAGCTAAGTACTTCAAGCAAGATCCCCTCTTCAATCCTCAAAGAAATCAGACATTACCTGGTCATGGAAGTGTGTATACTCACAGTTCGATTTCATTAAAAAGTATAGCCTTTGGTCACTAGGTGATGGGAAGAATATACACTTATCTGGAAAGACAAGTTGGTTCTGAATTTGAATGAACCACCCTTGCCAGCAAATGGTGCGGTGAATCCCCACAACTACACCTATATAACAGACTTGATAGATTCAGATACAAAGAATTGGAAGGTTGCTCTAGTTTTGAACCTCTTTGACAACAACGTAACCCAGCTTATTTTGAACATGAGAATATCAGCAGCGAGCAGCGATATGCTAATGTGGACTCAAACAATAAATGGTATTTTTACGGTCAAGTCAACTTACAAAACCCTTTACAATCTGAAGTTTTATGGGTCTGCAAATCTGATTCCAGCTTCAGGGGAAAATATCTATAAACAAGTATGGAGTCTGAATACCATACCTAGAGTGAAGTTATTCCTCTGGAAATGTGATAAAGATCTTTTCACCTTAAGAGAGAGGGTTAACAGAAATTTAAGACAACAGAATAAAACTTGTGTGCGGTGTAATCATCACCTGGAAACAACTAAGCACATCATTCTCGAATGTCTAATTGCCAGACTAGTATGGTTCAATGTTGCTGGCCTAAGAGTTGAGGATGTTCACTATGCTTCCCTAAAATAATGGGTGGTTAGCTGGTTTGAGAAGGAAGAAGAGGCTCAAATCATTAAGATGGCCATCATTTCATGGCACTTGTGGAAAGAGAAATGCACAATTGCGCATGAGAGGAAATAATCTACTCCTCAAAAGTTAATTCATTTGATTAACCAATTCTTTCATAATGCTAGCAGTATTTCCAAGGATACTGTTACTTCTAACTCTTCTTCTTTATCTGAAAAATGGGTGCATATCCTGATCCTCTTAATGTTAAAATAAATTGTGACGCTTCTTTTTGTCATGACACAAAAACTGGGGGTTATGGTCTCATTGTTCGTAATTTTGCAGGCACACATCTAGCTTCAAGGTGTAAAATCATCCAAGGGTCATCAAGAGCGGAAGAATTGGAATGCCTTGCAATGTTGGACGCTGTCATTTGGTCGATGGATCTTGGTTACAAAAATGTAATACTGGAGACGGACTACAACTGCCTAATCAAAGCACTACAAGGTCAAAGTTCAGGTGTACCATGGGAGCTAAGAGGAGTGATTGAAGATATTCTTTTCCATTTGAATTTTTTCTTTAGTTGGCAATGT
This sequence comes from Papaver nudicaule, assembly GCA_023529015.1. Lineage (NCBI taxonomy): Eukaryota > Viridiplantae > Streptophyta > Magnoliopsida > Ranunculales > Papaveraceae > Papaver > Papaver nudicaule. The sequence goes on along the minus strand of JAJJMA010260365.1, from coordinate 17,095 downwards.
AAGCACACAAACAGGCCCGGCCTTGGCCCAAGGAGGGGCATCAAAATCAAAAGAAATTGTTATATGAAATGATCCAACGCTCACAAATAAGATATCGGGTTATCACCTCATCCAAGTCTAACACACTATAAATTAATTACACAGAGTATTGGATCATCTCATTCAAGAGTCTTAAGCTAACGCGTGTTGCAAAAAATAAAAATAAATAAAAAGGCTAACACATGTTCCTAAGTTTACCATACATAATGGCCTTGTTTGGTAAAATTTATGATTATCAATTTATGTTTATCAATAATCATAACTGGATAACTAATTTTGGTATAATTAGTTTAAAAATAAATTTTAACAAACACATTTTTAGACATAATTAATTATCTTAAAGAAAATGGTTTATTCGGAAGAAAGTTACTCAGTTACAGTGAGGAAACATAAAGAAACTAAGAAACTCACAAACTTTCTCACTGAGGCATATAAGCGAACACTATGTAGACCCTAAAATTAGCAATGTATCGACTCTGGTACAACCTTAAATTTCAATTTATGAATTCGAAAATTATAACAAAGCAAGCTTCTAGTTTACTAACCCCATGAAAAGATGAAAAAAAAAAACCAAATCAACTGATTTCTATCAAGCGACCTTTCTTCAATATGTAAAATTTAGGGTTTAAGAATCTGGAATTGCAGAAAGTTTTAGGGTGCCATTGATGTTCAAGGGAAATTCTGAAAATGGGTTTTCATTGTTTTGAAGAGATCGGTAAGGAAATCGACGAATAATCATTAACTTAAAAGGAAGAGGAAGAAGAAGGAGGAAGCGGGAAGAGTGCAGGCAACATAAACTCTTGCAGGAAGAAAAAAACGATTTTGTAGTTTATAAAAACAACTTTGACCTCATAAAGGAGGAAGCGGGAAGAGAGTTTACCTCAATAAAGCGGAAAGAATCACTTTGATCAAAAGTTCTTTATCAAGTCTACCAACTTACTATCTTTCACTCTTACATATGCCTGTCAAGGTAGAGAACAAACTGAACAGCATTATGAGGAGATTTCTGTGGGGTGAGGATGAGGATAATAAGCGGAAGATGGTGTGGGTGGCTTGATGGAAGATATGTAGGCCGATAGAGAAGGGTGGCTTGGGTGTTAGGGATCTAAGAACTGTGAACAAAATCTTAATGGCCAAATGGCACTGGCGTTATGCAGTTGAGAAGAGAGCGCTATGGCGGAATATTATATGCGAGAAGACAAAGTCCAACGAGAATTTTCTGGTGCAAAAGAAGTCAGACGAATCAGTGGGAAGGAGTATGTGGCTGGACATAGAAGGAGCTAAGTCAGATTTCTTTTATGTTGTTGAACTACAGGTGAACAATGGGTGATCAACGCGTTTCTGGTTCGACTGGTGGTTGCGAAAAATATCATTGGCAGTAAAATACCATAGACTATTCAAACTGAGCACTCAGAAAGACGCCACTGTGGCCAATATGTGGCAAAATGGCTGATATTTCATGTTTAGAAGACGATTAAATGCTACAGAAAGTATTGACTTATTGGAGCTGAGATACGAGTTGCGAAACGTATTGTTACAGGTTGGGGAAGAGGACAGGCTGGTGGGTGATTATACATCAAAAAAACTATACACCAAAGAGATGGAAATGCACCCAGTTAGCTCTTTCCATCGACTGCTGGGAGGAAAACAGATTCCACCCAAGATTTCATTTGTGGTTTGGGCAGCATTACATCGGTCATTACCTACGCGGGACATGATGCAGCATAGAGGCCTCATCATTCCAACAAATACCTGCATGTTCTGTGGTAATGTAGTAGAGACGTTAGATCATTAGCTGGTACACTGTGAATGGGCAAGACATATGTGGCATTTCTTCTTGGATGCTTGGTCTGTTAAATGGGTTCTGAGTGGAGGATTGGAGGATCATCTTCATAGTTGGAGGATGGAAAATCTCAGTGCAAGCAAGAGAAAACTTTGGGCAATGGTGCCGTATGCAGTCATTTGGACGATTTGGAAGCAAAGAAACATCAGGTTTTATGGCAGGAAACCTGCTTCAAAGGACGACATGATCAATCACATCAAGTTAGATCTTTGTTTTTGGGGTTCAATGGAAGCGTTATTCACAGGTTATTCAATAACTCAGATGGTTTCTAACTGGGAAACCATGGTGAGTCTGTAACTGTCAGATTTTTCACCTGGAAACCATTTTGTACATATTGTAAATACACTTTTTTCATTCAATACAACCTTCTGAATTCTAAAAAAAAACTTTTACCTGTTTTTGAAATTTATGGATTTTTTCAATTTTGTTTAAAATAATTGATGTTTATAAATTTTACCAAACAATACATAATCCATTATAGGCCTTCATAATCGATTATGCCTTCATAATCGTTTATTTTAACGGTTATCAAACAACCCCAATAGTTAGACCTTTGCCATAAATATTTTAAACCTACTTAACTAGGCCAACCAGCACCAAAACACACTCCATTTCTTACTTATCTACACTCGACATGTATATTGTAAAGTTATAGGTATCGTGCGATCATGTATTCAAGTAAAATCGTTGCAGTCACACTAGTAATTATGTTAGCGAAATCTGGTATCACTATCAACGGATTCAAATGAGAAGAAAAGGGTTTTAAAGAACATTCCATTCATGGTCAACATGTGTCCACATGGTCAATGCTTGAAGGGGCACCATTTTTTATGTTTGCTTCGGGCATCTTCAATGTCAGGGCCGACCCTGCACACGAATAGACCATTGAATCAGTGTGCAGATTCTTTAGCTAAACATGCACGTAGGGAGTTTGTTTCTGATTCTTAACTAGGCAGTTATCCCTCGTTTTTAGAAGCAAATTATTCTGTCAGACATGCCAGCTTAATCTTAATGACATTTCAATGCGTATAAAAAAAAGGTCATCCCTATTTACCACCCACACTCTCTCGAATTTCCACCCACCTAAAATCCCACCTATGTTTTCCTAATTACCACCTATAAAAAGATTTAGAACTCCTATTTACCACCCTATTGACTTTATTATCCACACCCAATAGAAATTCCACCCCACAAAAACCTTAAGAACATGAAATAAACCCGACCTCCATTCTCCTCTTCTAATAGACTGATCAAGTTAACCAAAACCCGTTTGATCAAAATTGAATTGAACGACTGTAGCAATTGTTTTCAATTTATGGTTGTGGTCCTTAACTTCGAACGACTAACCCTTTTTGTAGTCATTCATATCTGAACGACTATGAATTAAGAAATTCGTTTGCTAGTGGTCGTCCAATTTTGGTCTGCTGTAGTAACTACATGATAGATGCAACCATATATGAAATATAAAATACCATCATATCGACATTAGAATGGCGGTCTGTAATAAAGGGTGCACGGTTTAGCTTCTAATAAATATGTGATGAAGTATCGTAGAACTGCCATTGTGCCAAGCATTTTTCCTAATGAGATGGAGGATGCGACCAACGTGGAAAATGACAAAGAACACACATGGAAAATGATGATCATGTTCTTTTTGGTTCTCCAATTGAGATTGCTCCTTGTTGCCAATACAAGTATTAATATGGCGTGATTGTGCTTTTCAATGGACTACTAGGAATGCAAGTTTTTACCTCGTCACCAAATGGACGATCATATGCATACACAGTCGACCGAAAGAAAAAATATTAATTGAAATTCAGTACTTTGCATTATTAATAACCCTAACCTTTAATTAAACGTGTTCTTAGAAGAACATATTGACATAACTTGGAGATTTGATTTATTTACGGTTTGGAAATATTACCCTAGATTTTAAGTGGTAGAATTATCCATAATAATACTTTATAGTTTAATCATTAATTATTTCATTTTTAATCTAGGGTTTTCAAGTTAATGATTTTTAGTGGGTTTGATATGAAAGATTAATAATGAAGAAGAAGACGATTGGCATAATAATCATAGTCAAATTCAAATTGACTTCAAAGGTGGTAAATAAGAGAAATTAGAATTGAAAAGTGATTAGTTTTATGAATTGTGAGAGTGAGTGAGAAATAGTGAAAGTGTAGGTGGTAAATAGGTATTAGCCCTGACACAAGTGGCCTAGCAAATGTAGCTTCATTAATCCGACAAGGAAGCGACATTAGGCGAAGACAAGGAAGGCCATTTGACATGCATATGACATGCACATGACATTGATTGGTCAATGTCAAGTGTCCGAGGATTTTGAGTTGGCCCAGCTCAAGTAAGCATTCAAGGACATGGAAAAGGTCAAGAGAATGACCTTGGCATTAGGCCAAAGCTTGGCCAAGGCTTTGGTAATGCATAGGAAGCAATGGCGCAGCCAAACGCGCTATTGTAAGTCCGTACTCAGCCAAAGGTAACAAGAAGGCTAAGGCTTGTGGGCCAAAGCTATGCACGAGTTTAGAAGGCTTAATAGCATGTGTATGCACTGGTTGTGGCGTCCAATCAAGTGTAGCATATGGCCTGGATGGGATGGTGCAGCATGGCTTGGTAAAAGCCCATATGAAGCTTAAAAGTTGGCCAAGGCTTGGATACGCATGGCCTGAGAAGGATGGTGAAGAACGGTTACAAAGGAAGTTTGTGACTGTGTTTGGCCCTGAGAATCATCAAGTGCACGTGTAGAAACATTAGGCCAGCAACACATAGGCCAAACAGTTGCAGGATGCGGTTCTGACGGTTACATGAACTACCAATGGACACTTGGCTGTCCATGGCTTGTGCAAACAGTTGCACACGGTTTTGGCTTGTTTCTACTATATATAAGGCATTGTAAATCAGTAGAGATAGAGAGGGAACCCTGGGTGAAAACCCATAGGCTTAGAGAGTGACTTTTAGGCCATTTTAGGGAGTTTGGCATTACTTGGGAGTGATGGCCTTTTGTAACCCTGTTTTGGGTGAGTTTTGTATTCTTCCTTGAAGTAATGAATTAAGTTGTTGCTTCTAAATATGTGTTCTTGAATGGTATTGATATTGTGTGGAATTGGTAGCATGGCAAAGCCTTAGTGCAGTATGGGATGCACTAAAGGATGAGAGAAAATGAAGAAAGACTTCCGTTGCCAATCTTTGATGATTATGGGTGCACTTGAATTGAGCAAGTGTGTAAGGCTGAGCATTGATGGGTGAAGCTTGATTCACTGAACCATTAGTGTTGCCGAGTCATTCCTAGGCCAAAATTGGTTGACGCTAATTTGGGGGTGTGATAATAGGTGAGACCAAAAAAAAAAAAAAACTCCATAATGAGGGAAATAAGGCAAACCTTACCCATAGGAAGGGGCTAATGTGCAGCTATTTTCAACACAAACGACATGTCTAACTTGAGCCCAAGCCCATGGTTTTGAGATGGGTGGTATGAAATCTCTACGCAATCCAACGGCTTAAAACATAGAAACATCAGAGTGTTATAAGTGTGTTACACTCTATCAAGTGTATAATCTTCTTCATCTACTCAGCTCACTCACTGCCTAAAACCCTCTCTGTTCCTCTCTTAAAAAAAAAACCATGATGAGTTATTATTCCACAGTCGTAGATTTCTCAATATTCACCAAACCCTTTCTTCTCCACTCTAAACCCTTTTTCTTCCATGGAGAATTGCTCACAATCAAACCCAAAACGCCAACTAAAATCAACATCTCAACAAGAAGTGGAGGAAATGGAAGAAGAAGACATTACAGCTTCAAATCCCAATCAAGTAAGTACCCCCACGCCCCTAATTTCTACTTTCAGTTTGGGGTTTTAGCAACTCGGTTGGTGCTGACTCATTTGACTCGGTTGTGTGTTTGTTTAGGTCCTACTCAAGTAAGTAGTGTGGCTACTACTACTGTAGAAATTGAGCAAAGTGAGGTTGAAGTAGCTGAAGGGTACACAATTACTCAATTCTGTGATAAAATTATTGACGTGTTCTTGAATGAGAAACCACAGACAAAAGATTGGAGGAAGTTGTTGGTGTTTAGGGAGGAATGGAGAAAGTATAGTGAGAAATTCTACAAGCAATGTAAAGCACGTGCCGATGCCGAGAAAGATAATGGTATGAAACAGAAATTGGTGTTGTTAGGGAGGAAAGTGAAAAAGGTATTATCAGTTATGACATTGTTGTTTCAATTGTTTGTTGATTATGTTTGGTTTTCGATGATTTGAATGTATTCTGGTTTTGATTTGTAGATTGACGATGAGATAGAAAGACATAGTGAGCTACTCAAGGAGATAGAGGAAAGCCCAACAGATATCAATGCAGTTGTGGCAAAGCGGCGTAAGGACTTCAATGAGGAGTTTTTCCGTCATCTTAGTTTACTGTCGGAGACTTACGATAGCTTGGATGACCGTGATGGTAAGCAATTGTCTAACTTTGGGCATTTAAGTTTTCTACTTTGATTGGACGATGATGCATTCATACTCTAGTTGTGCTTGTGGAAGTACTTAGCACTCTTATGATTGGTACAAAAGTCTTAGAGATTGTTGTACACATGGGCACCTTAAGAAAACCAGTTTCTCTATCTTCTTGTTGACTGTTCTGCTAAACGTTGATTAGTTCTTATGGAGTTTTACCAACTTGTTTGAAAATAAGTGATAGTAACTAGTTAGTCATGTAATTAAGATTAGCGAAAGATTCAGAAGATGAAGTGAGCAAGACGTATTATAACCCTTGCTACCAATTTGAACTCCTGAAACACAATTTTTAGTTGAAGAGTATGGACAATGATGCATTCATACTTAAGTTGAGCTTTTATGGAAGTAGTTAACAGTCCTGTACATTAACAAATTCAAACTCTGACATGCTGTGATTTTGCCTACTCTATGGGAGCTTATGGACAAATTTATCTTGTATGTACAGCAATATCCAGGCTTGGAGCTAGATGCCTCTCTGCAATCTGTGTTTATGATAACACGGTTGAAAATGCGGAGACGCTAGATGCTGCTCAAGCTAAATTTGATGATATACTCAATTCTCCCTCACTAGATGCAGCATGTGAGAAGATTAAAAGTCTAGGAAAGGCAAAGGAGCTTGATTCCTCTTTGATCTTGCTGATAAACAGCGCTTGGGGTGCAGCAAAAGAATCCACGACCATGAAGAATGAGGTACCCAAATGCTATAAGCAAAAATTGATTTCTTTATATTTAAAGCCATTTATTCCCAAAACTGAAAATTGAATTGGTATCACCATGATATTGGTCGTAGTGTCAAACATGTGTAGAACTGATTCGTGATGCACCAGCAGGATGTGTAAAGTCTCCTTCGTATCTAGATATTACATAATTTATATCTCTGACTTCATAAATTTCACTCTGGACATAAACAAATTTGGATCAGAATGGTAGGAATGTCCAAGCATGTCCATTTTTTACATAATCCGGATGTTGTGGAGCTCAAATTTGGTAAAAATCTTGTCAGTATAACATGTCTTGTTGGCGTGTGGCGTGTTCATCCAAAATGCTTAAATGTGTTTCACCTTTGTAATCGAGTGTCTTTCATGGATCATCTCTTGAAATATTTCAACTATCTTAGCAAATAATTAGACCTTTCAGGGGGATACTATCATCTTTAACTTGCATAGAAATTTCAAGATTTTGCTTTCCACAGACTAAAGTCTACATTTGTTGTCTTTGTCATTGCTTCGAGTCATGCTTAAGTTTTCTTGTATGTTTTTACATCTTATATAGTTTATATGGGTCAGTTGCGTTTAGCGGCCTAAAGATAGCAACTTACTTGCAGGTCAAAGACATAATGTATCACCTATATAAAGCCACCAAAAGCAGCCTTCGGAGCATTGCACCCAAGGAGATAAAGCTACTCAAACATTTGCTGAATATCACAGATCCAGAAGAACGGTTCTCAGCGTTGGCTACTGCCTTTTCTCCAGGAGATGACAAAGTAGCCAAGGACCCCGACGCTCTGTACACGTACGTGACTCCTCTTCAGAACTTCTGGAGTTTAATTGTGTCTTTCTTTTCCTTTTGGGGGAGCCGCATCTTTGTTCCTTCTCTTTGTTTATTAAGATTTTCTTTGGCTCAGTACTCCGAAGGAGCTGTACAAATGGATCAAGATCATGCTCGACGCATACCATCTGAATAAAGAAGAATCTGAAATCAGGGAAGCGAAGCAGCTGAGTTTACCCATTGTTATGCAAAGGCTTTTCATACTGAAGGAAACAATGGAAGAAGAGTATTTGCAACAAAATACTGCGACAGAAGACTCCACACCGAAAGAGCTATGAAGTGCTGGTCTTTTATCTCACTTATCTTCTAACAGCATGAAAGTAGCATGCTGAGATCTACTGGAGAGGAGTTTTACCCGATAGTAAACTATGAATGTACTGTATAAAACTATAATGCGAAGCTCACCAAGGAAATGCACGGATGCACTGTCGTTGTAAGGTGAAAGGAGACCTGAAGTCATCAATCCAGCTGGTTTATTGTCTTGATATGGTACTCATTGAAGGTGATTTTGGATGCAGTCAGACATTTCTGTAAGCTTGAAGCTTCAGTATCATGTCAGAAGGCAATCTCCTTGAGAATAAGGTGTTCAGTGTTGCAAAAATAGTCGAGGATGGAAGCAAAAGAACTGTTGACAAGGTAGTTGTCAATGTAGAGTGATGGGATAATGACAAATTATTCATGGCTATGAAATGGTCCATTTTTCACATGGGTATTTTTGTAGAGTGGCTGCCCCACTTGTATTGATGTAATTCGAGGCTTGCCGCGATTAACTTGAATCAATTTTGTGCTTATAATCTTTCTATAGGGACTTTTTTTTGGTTAGCTGACACTACCTAAAGGCTAAAGACAGGAAAACCACCTCCACCAGACAGACCAATGGACCAATGGTCCACAGCATTGCGAATAAAGACCGACTTAACCAGGCAGACAGAAAGATTCAAGCTCTTGTACTTGAATTGGGTTACGAAAAGATGTCAATTTCCCTTGCAATACCAATATGCCATACTACAGATGCTTCTCAATCGATAAAGTTACCTGTATGTGCAATCTGAATTCGACTAACATCCATCATCATTTTGGTCGTATGGAAACCGACTCTTAACAATAGTTGGCTGGCTCACACTGTAAGAACGTTCCGTGTATTTCTGTCACACGTTTCTTTGCGTAGGATAGACAGATCCAACGGCAAATCCCAAACCCACGTAATAGCAACTTTCATCTCGACGGCTGGACACAATGATCGTACGGTTTAGAATGAGTCATAAAACGCAACTTTGAGCGCAAGACATGTGAGTTTACAATTACGCCCTCGGTGATCATTAAAACCCTCCCAAAGGCACCAGAAACTTCTTCCATCTCTTCTCTCTCTACTTTAAAGAGCGGCTCAGAAAAATCTGAGGGTCCGAAAACAAAAACCCTAATAAAACCCTGAAAAATTCATCAGTCAGAAATCTCTAGTGAAATCATCTTTTGTTGGTAATGGCGACTTCGATTCTTCTTAGATCAGCTCGATCTGCTCTTAAATCTACTGATTTGGCCACCAGATGTGTAAGTTTCTCTGGTTCATTTTTGATTTTTGTTCAAAATGGTTTTGATTCTATGATTTTTTCCATGTTTTTCAACTCTTTTGGTATATCTAGTTAGGGATTTTGTTTAATCTTGCTGAAAATGATATTTTGGTGATATCTAGTTAGGGTTCTGTGATTATTTCATGATTTTTTGATTCTGTGGCTGGGAACTTTTTTTTGCTAAGATTTGTCTTCGATGGATAGATATGAAATCATGAATTAGACAAATCCTAGCAAAAAAAAATCATGAGCTTGTTTGATTTAGGAATTTCTTAGATTTTTTTCTTCTGATTTAGTAATTTGGGTAGGTATTTTATGCTGTTTGTACTTGTTTTGAGACTATCTTTCTCAGTGAAAGACATGGAAACAGTGATTATGTTTACTTTAATTTGTGGGTTATTGTTGTGTGACTTATGCCCATTTTTTTTGGAGAAAATAGAACCAACCAGGCTTCATTTGAAGTAAAGGGAGCCATGTTTATTCTTTAGTTTTTTACAAGCTTTACAAATAAAACTTGCAACATATTAAAGTTTAATGGTTAGCAGACTGATTCAATGTCTGTCTGCACGTATATGACATGAGTACCAGTGTCAATTAGTTGCAACCTGGCAAACTTTTGATAAACAAGGTGTTTTTATAAAGTTAAATGCACTCTTGTAAGCTAGTAAGCTACTTTTAGGATCCTTGCTTGAGGTGCTGTGGAATGCTGCATTTTGTTACTGTCAATGTGTTTGTAATGAGGGCATGATAGAGATAGGGTGATATGGATATAATTTCTTAGATTCATGAATATATGTCATATGTCATTCATTTTGTGGGTTTTATTTCATTATTGTTGGCTGTTTGTTGTTCTCTGTTACCTATGTAGAAGCTAACTATCTTTATTGTTGGTTGTTTGTATGCAGCTGCCTGTAACTGGTGCAACAGCATGGCCTGCTGCACCATTGAGTCAGAGGTTGGGGAGTTTGGGAAGTTTTGCTAGACTATTCAGGTTTGTTTTGTTTCTATGAGTGATGAATTCGTTCCTTGACTTGATGCTGTTGTCAACTGCTTTTGCCAGTTACTTAATGTCATTTCATTGTTTCTGTGCAGCACAAAGCCTCCAGGAAATGATGTTATTGGTATTGATCTTGGAACCACCAACTCATGTGTGGCTGTGATGGAAGGAAAGGTAAGTTGAAATCCTACACCTTTGTGTTTCTTATACTTTATATCTCTTCTCGTGAGATGTATTTTTGGTATTTGGCTTATGGTGGTTTCTGATGTGTATGTGCAGACTGCTAAGGTGATTGAGAATTCAGAGGGAGCTCGAACCACACCCTCTGTTGTTGCCTTCAGCGCCAAAGGAGAGTTGCTTGTGGGTACTCCAGCCAAGCGTCAGGCTGTGACTAACCCAACCAACACTATCTTTGGGACAAAGCGTATGATTGGTAGGCGTTATGATGACCCCCAGACCCAGAAAGAGATGAAGATGGTACCATACAAGATTGTCAAGGCTCCTAATGGGGATGCCTGGGTTGAGGCCAATGGTCAGACATACTCACCCAGTCAAATTGGTGCCTTTGTACTTACCAAGATGAAGGAAACTGCCGAGGCTTATCTTGGAAGGGGTGTCTCCAAAGCTGTCATCACAGTTCCAGCTTATTTCAATGATGCACAGAGACAAGCTACAAAGGATGCAGGACGTATTGCTGGTTTAGATGTGCAAAGGATCATTAATGAGCCAACCGCAGCTGCTCTTTCTTATGGGCTGAACAATAAGGAGGGACTCATAGCAGTTTTTGACCTTGGTGGTGGAACCTTTGATGTTTCCATCCTTGAGATCTCTAACGGTGTTTTTGAGGTAAATGCGTTACTTTTGACTGTTTATATCTTAAAAATTTTTGTAGTATAATCTTGTGATAATACTAATAATGCACTAATAAGCTAAGTTATTGATATCAACATTTTAGTTGAATTGTTCAGATTTGGGAAATTAAGAAACTAGTAACAGTCTTCTTCTGCTTAGTATAATATTAAGTATTTTATTATAATGAATATTCATGTACGAAATGGGATCTAGTCGACTTTTCCAAAATATGCACAACGGTTGTTGAGGAGTCTTTTCCTGAATAAGGAGAAATCTTTATGAGGGATGTCTTAGTTCAGTCTGCCCAGCATATTTTTTATATTTTTTATAAACAGGACACTGTTATAGTCTTCTCGTGCCACACTTTATCTACACATCCATTGTACTGTCTCTACGGTTCAATATATTGATAGTTAAATAAAATATATTGATAGTTAAGATGTTAAATGGTATAACTAAGTTTGTCTCTTTTGGGACTGGTTCTGCTACACAGGTTAAAGCCACAAATGGTGATACATTCTTGGGTGGGGAAGATTTTGACAATACCCTGTTGGAGTACTTGGTCAGTGAGTTCAAGAGAACTGAGTCAATCGATTTGTCAAAGGATAAATTGGCTCTTCAGAGGCTTAGAGAGGCAGCTGAGAAAGCTAAGATTGAACTATCATCTACATCCCAGACTGAGATCAACTTGCCTTTCATCACAGCTGATGCTTCAGGTGCTAAGCACTTGAACATCACAATGACTAGGTCGAAGCTAGAGTCATTGGTGAATCATTTGATTGAAAGAACTAGAAACCCATGCAAGAGTTGTTTGAAGGATGCTGGAGTTTCAGTAAAGGACATTGATGAGGTTCTTCTTGTTGGAGGGATGACCAGAGTACCAAAAGTACAAGAAGTAGTGTCTGAGATCTTTGGCAAGAGCCCAAGTAAAGGGGTGAATCCGGATGAGGCTGTTGCTATGGGTGCAGCAATTCAGGGAGGTATCTTGCGTGGAGACGTGAAAGAACTTCTATTGTTGGATGTGACTCCCCTGTCACTTGGTATTGAGACTCTTGGTGGTATCTTTACAAGGTTGATCAACAGGAACACAACCATTCCAACCAAGAAAAGCCAGGTTAGTACTCAGTTCCCTTTCTCAATTAATTCAATTCTGTTCTCTTACTTCTCTTGCATTTCTCTTGCATACTAGTTGCATACTAGTTAGTTTTCTTGTGTTGTTATTCTGAATATTTGGTTATATTGGGTGCAGGTATTTTCAACAGCCGCTGACAATCAGACTCAAGTTGGTGTACGTGTGTTGCAAGGCGAACGTGAGATGGCTAGTGACAACAAGTTACTAGGAGAATTTGAACTTATGGGTATCCCCCCTGCACCTAGAGGATTGCCTCAGATTGAAGTCACTTTCGATATTGATGCCAATGGTATCGTAACTGTGTCTGCCAAGGACAAACAATCTGGTAAAGAGCAACAGATTACCATCAAATCGTCTGGAGGTCTATCTGATAGTGAAATTGAGAAGATGGTTAGAGAGGCAGAATTACACGCTCAGAAGGATCAAGAAAGGAAGTCCTTGATTGACATGAAGAACAGTGCAGACACAAGTATCTACAGCATGGAGAAGAGCTTGAGTGAATACAAGGACAAGATCCCAGCAGAGGTGGTCAAGGAGATCGAGGATGCCATATCTGACCTCAGACAAGCATCTGCAGGAGACAATGTTGATGAGATTAAGGCCAAGCTTGATATTGCAAACAAGGCAATCTCTAAGATTGGTCAACACATGTCTGGCGGTGCAGGTGGCGATTCTTCTGCTTCATCAGATGGTGCTAAAGGTGGTGAACAACCTCCAGAGGCAGAGTACGAGGAAGTAAAGAAATAGAATTCCATCGGGTTTGGAGGAAGATTGGCTGATCGGTGTTAGATGTGATACTTGCGTTTTCAAGAGTGAGTTAATCATAATAATCTGAGTTTCTTGGATACTTGAATTTGTTGACCTTGTTTTTTGTTCAAGCTCTCTACTATGTTAGGCTAGGGTTCCATTTAAACACTGCGCAGAGGTCTAGGTTTTAGTTTTCTTCTTTTGATATTGCGGATGCAATTAAACTTTCAAAGGGCGTAAATATGTTTAAATTGGTTACTTAACGGGAATGTTAAATAGTTTATATTTTGGCCACAATTGTTGGCAAGCCTTAATCTGTTTCTGCTAAATTGTTATTCGTGGTGTTGTGTTCTTCAATCCATTTCTTAGGAATGTAATTTTGAGGTCAACTTGAGCCGCTGCCACGTGGCTGAAAAAACCTCTGGTTTGACATGTATGTGGTCATTTGGAATATCTGTTAAAGCGTTGGACTTCTAACCTAGCTCTTTCATCAGTGAATCCACTTATGTCCCATAACATAACCATTGCATTTAGGTCTTAAATGAAAGGCTGATTTAGGGACCGACTCATTTACTAGGGAGACCGGATTTTTTATCCCTATCTTAGAGTGTGTTATAAGGGGTGTCAAAAATCAATGACTAAGTTACGCTTTTAAATTAAGAAAATCTAATAACTAAACAAAGAAATTCAAAAACAGTTTCATCTTCTTTTTCAACGCCTCTTCCTTCTTCTCTATCATAACATTCAATCTGAAATTGAAATTGAAGAAACTGAAGAACATGATGAAAACAATGGGGAAACTGATGAAAACGAGATTTTTGATGAAATAGATCCGGATATGCGACTCAGGTACAACTAATTAACATACCCGTTGTTTAATTTGTCTATGATTAAGTTTTTATGCTTTGATTGATCGATTGAATGGTTAAAGATGAGTGTTCAGAGGGATTTCGTCTGGGTTAAACCCTAAAAATCTAGACGAAAATCCAATTTCGTCTATATTGCATGCAACCAACCCAGCCGAAACCCAATTTTCGTCTGTATTGCATGCAACAAACCTAGCCGAAAATCAACTTACCAATTGTGTCACAACCAACCCAGCCGAAAACAGGGTTAATTGAGAAAAACCCAGACGAAATTGGATAGTTTTCAGTTGAGTTTGGGATGAAATATCAAGACGAAAATTGCTCTGATTTTTTTCACCCCAAGCTTAGTTTCGTCTGGTTTTTCGCAAAACATCCAGACCATTTTTCCTTTTTTTTTTTTGAATGTCTTGAAGTCTGTTTTCAGTTACGTTTTATAGACATAAGCCAGAAGAAATTTTCTCTGGAACCCAATACGTATAGTTTTCGTCTCGATTTTATAAAATTATCCAGCCGAAATTGTGGTTTCGGTTGGATGAAGTAGGTCAGTTCCAGACGAAAATGTCTCTGGAACCAAATTAGCTACACTATGTCTATTTTCGTCTGGCTTTTCTTTAAAAATTCCAGGCGATTTCTTTTATTTTTTGACTTTTCGGCTTGAAAGTTTTGAATAAACCAGACGAATTTTGTATCTTTGTTTGAATTGTACCTAAGTTTGATCTTATGTTTCTGTTTTGTTTGAATTGTACCTAAGTTTGATCTTATGTTTGAACAAAATCCAGACGAAATTTTGGATTTGTTGAACAAAATCCAGACAAAATTTGGTGGTGGTGATGGCAGCACTGACATTGGTGGTAGTGGTGGTGGCGGCGCTGGTGCCGGTAGTGGTAATGGTGGCGGCGGTGCTGGAATAGTTTAACAAATAATCTTAGTTTAGTTAAACTAATATGATTGATTAGTTATAATTAAATAGCAATTCAGAAAATATGTTGAATAAGGGGTTTTGAAAAAAACTTTAAAATAGCCCTATTTTGTCTTATTACCCGGTCTCCCTAGTAAATGAGCCGGTCCCTAAATCAACCTTTCTTAAATGAGTATGCCATCACAATCATAGAAAATGAATCGGCTCTCAAGGATGTGTTTGGGCTTTGTTATGTGGAGGCAGATTGTAGTTCTGAAATGGGCTTTGAAATATGTACCCTGTACTGATCCGAAGAAAACATTTGCCCTGGGTTAGCTCCACCCCTGAATCCTTGGCGCTGCATTAATAAGACACACAAATAAAGTAGAAAACTCCATACTCAAATCAACTAACTAAACACTCAATACCATCTCTCAATCCACATTGAAAGTTGTTTTAACCTACATTCCTATTGGTTGGTGAACATAACCATGAATTTCTATTGGCTCAGACATTCCTTATCTCCTTACATTTCGTGGCCGTTAAATTTGGGCGGATCTTGAGGTGTAGAATTTCATCTCAAGGTGCACAATCTCCGGTAGTGTTCACCCTCTTTCATATGGAATTTCACCCTCTTTTGTATTGGGGATGTGACAGAATAGCTGCTTCTGATTGGTCGATATTAGATATATTTTCTTACACCTCGCGTACATGTATTTTTTAAAATCTCGAGCGTTGGTTTTTCGTGGCACTTGGGCCATTGATGTATTTCTGTAAAATATTCCATAGCAAAAAAAAAAAAACGATTTTAATTAGTAAATACATGCCAAAAAGGGCTGTTAACCAATAGGGGTTTGTACAAAATTAGTGAAGAAATAAAAAGAAAAAGAAACAATTTGAATAATGAAAAAACGTTACAAAATATTCTTAGGAAATATATTTCCAGAAACGTGTTTAAAAAAAATTCTTGAAAAATCCTCTTGGATAAAAAAGGAAAAATATCCAAAAACGTAATAGTAAAAATATATTCTTTAAAAAATAAAATATACTATATTCTTAGAAACTTTCGTTTTTAATGAATATAGTTATTCGATATATACTGTCCCTGTTTCTGCCCAGGCGTCCCCAAAATATAGTTACTCAATATATTATTTTCAAACAAAGAAGTTTTTAACGAAGTTTTCCGAATATTGAAACTTTCCAGCATTAATATATATAATGTTAAACAACCCAAGCCGCCCGAAAAAACCCAACTTAAATTTTTCGACTTCTCTTCTTCCTTTTCCTATAAAACCCTAATAGGCAGTGCCGTTCCTGAGATATTTTTGCCCCAAAGCGAACAACATTTTTATGCCCCTGAAACGTAACAACACTTTTATCCCCATACTTTTTTGGTTTTTCGCAGATTTATTATTGCCATTTTTGTATCTTATTTTATGACAGTGTTGAACTTTTCATTTATTTGGGTTAGAACTCCAAATTCACTTAACTACTGACTACCACCTCGGCATGGAATTGCAAACTATTTACTGGACATGTACATGGAGTTGCAAAGATGCAAGTACTTCTAACACAAATCTTGAATAATTCCAACACACAAATCTTGAATAAGTCCCTAACCTATTTTTTTTTCTAAAGATAATCGCAAATGCGAAATAATTTTTTGATGCCCCCTGAGCCTTGATGCCCCGAAGTGGGGCTTGTCCTGCTTTCCCCTCAGGACCGGCCCTGCTAATAGGATCCCTAGATTTTCTTCACAATCATCATGTGATCTGTTATTAAGGCTTAGAATACGGAGAGGACTCAAAGTAGTTTATGACCTTCCCGACCAGGTAATCGTAGTTTCGTTCGTTATGTGTTAGTGCAGGCGACTCCTTTATTTTGGAATTCTGATTTATCTTTGAAGTTGGGGATAATCCGTTGCACTGAGATTATGTACATTCTCTTAAATATAGCCCATATTTTTAATAGTAGAATCTACTAGGAGGTCCTAGATTTTATAGTTTGATTTATCAGAGGGACATTGGGAAAATTTGTTTAACCGGTGGTCCTTTTTCTTTTGCTGATAGGAAATAATCGGT
>JAJJMA010260348.1:0-14942 GCA_023529015.1 Papaver nudicaule | reverse complement strand
AGACCGTTACAAAATTGTTAGTTGACATTTTATGATTTACTAAACACCCTGACTTTTGATTGACTAACTTTGACCTTTTAAATATCGTCAAAGTCATATAGCTCTCAAGTCCGTTCCCATCTTTTCTCCTTTTTGATATATAGTGAATTAATTTCTTCTTCCTTTTCTTCTCTGTGTGTCAAATCTCCACTCTGGTTCAGTAATGGAAAGTAGTTCTCAATTAAGAAAATTCTTGGTTGCCACCAAAAGTAATCGGTTGTTGTCTCTTTTTTGAATTTAAACTAAACCTTCAAAATCACCCAACGATCCAAACTTGATTGTTTACACTAATTTCTTTCTCCCTTCTCCTGATTACCTTCTAGCTCCTCATTGTCTCTTTACATCTTTCAACCCCCGTACCTTGAGTCAGAGTTGTTTGGGTATTCCTAAGCATTCTGTGGATTCCCAAATATCTACGACACCATTAAATGAAGTAATTTTTTTAAAATCAAGCCAAAAAAAGTTCAATTTTTTTCTTACTGGGATGCTTAATAGAAGTAATACTTTGATGGTGTGGGAGGTAATCATGTTGAATTGGATGCAGGCAACAATTTTAGATGGATATTAATGGCGGTTATACAACGGTTGCTCATGGTTTTTCCTTTAAAAACCTAGGTTCTCTTTCACTTCTACATCATTTGATATTGTAGAGAAATCGGTTA
The DNA here is from genome assembly GCA_023529015.1 of Papaver nudicaule. NCBI lineage: Eukaryota > Viridiplantae > Streptophyta > Magnoliopsida > Ranunculales > Papaveraceae > Papaver > Papaver nudicaule. The sequence continues at coordinate 14,241 of JAJJMA010260348.1, read as the reverse complement.
CCGAACACATATATAAACTTCGAATGGATAAATGATAGCAATTTAATTGCATTTCTTTTTCGAACAATTGATAACCATTATCTTTTTTTTCTTTTTTTTTTTTTTTTTTTTTTTTGATAGTTAATTGATAACCATTATCGAAAGAAGGTGTTTAGTATGCTGTTAAGGTGTTTGTTTAAATGTCTCTGTATAAATGGCTTAAGTTATGATATAATGTCATTTAACTAATTTGTAAGGGTATTTTAGTAAAGAATCAGACGGTCAATGTGAGTCAACGACCCAAACACATCAAAATCCACTTCTACAACCCAGACCTTTATTTTACCAAAAACTTACGACCCTTTTACAAAAAATCTCTTATTTAAGCTAAAAATATTTGACTTAAATTTGTTTTTTCTTTGTTAACCCATGACATATGTTAACGGTAAACCAATCATAAAAAAAACAAGTTTAAGTCAAATATTTTTAGTTTAATTAAGTTCTTTAATTTTTAGAAAAAAGTAGAAAAAAGTCAAACTGACCTATTTTAACCAGTCACTCAAGCATAAGCCCCGTTTGGGATTGATTTTTTTTCCACCAAAAGCACTTTGTAACAAACTTGTAACCAATTTTTGGTAAAAATTGTGTTTGGTAAAAAAAAAATCAAAGTGCTTTTGGAGAAAATCATTTTCATTTTAGCCTACTTTTAAAAGCTACTAAGGAGTAGCTTTTAAAAGCAGTAAAAGCAGAAGCTGTGGACCCACCTAATTTTAATTAGTTGATTATCCATTTTAGCCTTGTTATTTTACTAAAATGACAAATTTTATACTTGAATATTGTGCACATATTACTATATTCCCTATTTTAATTTTTTCACTCTTTTTTCTTTAAAAATAAGATAATCACCATTTATATTTATTTAAATATTTTGGAATTAAAAATACAATTTATTATAATTATATTGTATCTTTCTAAAAAAATATTAAAGCATGTCTATTTCCGTCATTAACTACATCATCAGCACTTTTACATTACAATTTACCAAACAAAATTTACAGTTTGTTAGTCAGGCAGCACTTTCTACATTATAATTTACCAAACGTCCAACTGCTTTTTTTTCACAGCACAGCACAGTAACGCACAGCACAGCACAACAGAAAATCACTTTTGTAAAACTCACCGCAATCCCAAACTCGCCTATACAAAAATAAAAGTATAACGAGACATTTAAATGAGAATTTTGTTCCAATCGTGAATTGTGTTGTTTTATTCTATTGAGATGTGGGCTTGGTACATGTAAAATTCACTGCAATGTGAATTATATACTTGTATGACGATTTGCCCCTTTGCCTATTGCTTGTCTGCAAATCCATTGACACCCAATGGCATAGAAGCAGTTTTGGGGTATAAACCTCCTAGGACAGTCAGTCGTCTTTGAGACTTATATACGTGAGGTCAGGTCAGGTCAGTAGTAGAACTGAAATCAACGGATGATAAGTTAAACCTAAATCTAACAGGCAGATCTAACCCTCCCTTCCTTATAAGTAGTATAGTTTCCTCAAGACTTTGCCTCCCTAAACCTAAACATAGATACAAAACAGCAGCATGCAGCAGCTCCCTCACCTTTATCTGTTTGCAACCAGATCATGGGAAGCAAGTGGAGGTTTAACCGGATCATCAACAACAACGAAAAATAACGTCATGATTTTTCCTCTCAAGATGAAAACTTTCTTAGTATCCTTATAGCATTTACAAAAAATGTTAACTTTCCTCAGTGGCATCTATCACTGGAGCAACAAGGAGTGATTACCGATGCTAGTCGTTGCTCCGTGCAATAGATCGACATGTATATATATTTAGTTTTAGTTGAGAAGTACAAGAATTAAAGTTTAGACCTTTTAGTTAAACTCGGGATTAAGAACAAGAACCGAATCTCACTACAAAAAAGAGGGCTCTTAGCGACGGTCCGAAAACCGTCGCAAATACGGAAAAACCGCCGCAAAAAGACAAAAAACCGTCGCGAATAAACATTTTCGACGGCTGACCATCGTAGAAAATGTTATTTGTGAGGCTTTCTGGCCGTCGCTAATACTTTAAATAAAAAAAAAATAAAAAATAAAAAAAAAAAAAAAAAAACAATTTCCAATACTAAAAAAATCAGAATCCATGTTTGTTTTTTTTCATTTATTAGGTAATATTTTTTCAATTACAACCTGTGACAAATTTTGTGGAACCAATACTTATTCATAAACTACAATATGAGACATTCATCCTTCAAAAAAAAAAAAAAAACAAGAGACATTCAGAACAAATACTACCACCAGATCTCTTCCCACCGGATACTTTTCCCCAGTGCAGTTTCGTCTAGGTTCTTTCTTATGAAGACAATCTTGCTCCTTTGTTCATCGAGTCCCCATTTTTAGCCTGAGTCCCCATTTTTTTGCCTGGATCTGACATGGAATGGAAGAACCCCTGAAACATACCAACAAGAAGAAGATGGAATCAGTATACCAATTTTAGATAAAAAAAAAACTTTTCAAGGTTGTCTTCACAAACTATACTTGACACTAGTCTACAGACTATACAAATTAGTCTACAAACTTTATACAAATTGAGAAGAACATATGCTAGATGTAAAAAAGTAGCTGACCTATCCAGATTATATCCTCCCACACCGAGAACAAAGTCCATGCCAACATCTCCAAAGTTAGCTTGTTTGTTTTGCGCCATGATATTGATACCCTGCACATATGTCCCAAAGTCATCAACGACTAAACAAATCTACCTGCAGAAAATAAATCAGAAGTTATCATTTCACTCGGACTTGGAAATAAGAGAATAAACCCATTTGCAGAACAAGTTCTCCACACAAGTGAGAGACAGAACGAAGTCATACAAAGATGATATTAAAACTAGTCTCCAAAATTAAACAAAGTTATACTAATCAATATGAGTCTAAAATCACTTCAAACACCTGCCAGAACAACAACAAGCCTAATGCTCAATTGATATTCTTCTTGGGCTTTAACGGCAATAAAAAACAGCAGCTTAGATCAACAATCCCAGCATCATGAGGCTAAAACCAAATATAAACTTTCAGCATAGTCAATTATGTACCTGGTTGCTGTGACCACACTTCTGCTTTCTACAGTTCAAGGCTCTTGGATGAAGACGAGTGTAGCACCTACATGCAGTAGTATTAGATTAAACAACTATAGGAGAGTAGTCAAGGTGAATAACAAGCATATACATGATACCATAAAATTGCTAAAGCTACAAGTAAATGGTCGGGTATCAACCCACAAACAAATGCTAACCATACAACTTCTAAGAAATGAGAAGAGGCTCATCATAGACATAAAAGGCCCAATTCGAACAATCAAAAACAACAAATGTTGCACCAAACTAACCACTTTCATAAAACGAAAAGGCACATAACAAGTCTTCATATTTCTACTCAAACGCAGGCACACAATTGATTCCAGATTGCGTCACATACTTACAATCAACTAACGTAACAACCCCATCAAGTTTTACATACTTCCTCAACAGTGCAAAACGTTTCAATCACAGGAGATGGTTTTGCCAGATCTGCAGAAACACAACATTATAACTACCTCAATCACAGGAAAAAGGTTACTTTCCTTTGCTTCTTTTTATGCACTTTCCTCCTCTTGTCATCAATTTCTTGCACAAAAAATATCCGTAAAAGAATAATCTTTAAAAAAATCGATCTAAAAAAAAAACAAATCAAACTTTGATCTGTGTATAAGCTAATAACCCTAAATCAACATACATCAAAAAAAAAAAAAATCAAACTTTGATCTGAATATAAGCTAATAACCCTAAATCACCATACATCCATGAAAATATGAAGACCTAAGAGAAACCCATGATTCAGAAACAACTTGAAGAGAAACCCATGATGCAAAAATAAACCCTAGAATCTAAATCTTCTCAGATTAAAGGTTACACAAATCAACGAATCAAACAAAACAAGAAAATTTGAAACCCTAATGAAAATATATCGAATCTAAGAACTTCTCAATCAAAACCCCAAAAGTTTAAACTTTAACAGCTGAGAAGAGCAAAGTAGATCTGAAAAAAAAAAAACTTACTTAAGTTTCTATGAAAGGAAAAATAAAACACAACGCAATACCTTGATATCGATCATAAACCCTACGATTTTTAGAGACCAGAATCAATTACAACATTGAATCGAACCAATAGAAGACAACAGAGAAGAAGAAGAGTTGAAAAAACGTAGATCTAATTTTCGTTAGTTTCTAGGGAAGAAAAAAAGACTTATATATTTTGTTTTGTCGGGTATCTGAAACTGTTGAAATCTAAGTAAACCTTTGACTAGTTCCTATATTTCCTACGGTTTGGTCAAAACCCTCACAATTACCTACTATCTCCTACAGTCCTCTCACATAAAACGTCACTAATAGCCCTTATTTTTGTAGTGTCTGTCTGTTAATTTTATCATTTTTAGTATCCTACTATCTCCATAGTTTGTTGCAATTTAATTCCATGTATGTATGTGAATCAATTATACAAAATTAAGAGAATAAGTTTTAGTTATTTTTTTTCCATTCATGAGATGTTTTATGTAATCTGGTTGTACAAGAGGTAGATGCAAATTATTTCAGTCTTTTTATCAATAGAAAATGAAGTGTAATTTAGGTTGGTGAGGAACATAGTATAGCATTCAATATCAGTCATGTGTAGCTCTAGACACACACGAGTGCACACACAGACATGAGTAAAGAAAGCACACACAATAACCAAAAAAGAATAAAGAAGAAACAAAGCACTACACAGAGATTTATAGTGGTTCGGCAATGCCTACTCCACTTGACGATGATGAACCTTTTCACTAAGAAAATCTGAAGAACAATTACAAGAACCTTATGTGATTAGCCCCTTGTTGTTTTCTTTTGTCTCACAACCCTTACAAGAATGTCTCACTGTGTGTATCTAAGACTCAAGGAACTACCACCTATTTGTAACCTACAATACTTGGAGGTCAAGTATCACTCGATATCCAAATCCTATATGGTTTCTATCTTCACAATTTCCATATTCTAACCCAAGTCGGTTTACTTGGTTACCTAGAATAGGACTCTTGCAAGCTTCCTTGTAATAGTGAAAGACTAGTCAACAAATATTACACATAGATGCACATATATTTCATCAGAGCACACAGAGCAACGAGGCATGTCAATACAAGACAATAGATACAGAGTGACAGACCCACATTACTCATCCCTTGCTGCACTCAGCTGCATTTCTTTGATCGTCAACGCATTTCCAATTGCATTCACCTTCGGTTTGCAGCTCGGAAAGTCTAACTCTGCTCGTGTAGTTCAGCCTTAAAATTTTCATTCCATGCAGATGTCACTGTAGTACAGTTGTAAAGTTGCTGGGTGATGACACTAGCGTTCTGAGTTCGAAACTCGTCTGCATTGGGGTGGGGGGAATTTTTCTTTATTTCTTTGTCTAGCTACCTGGGCTTGTAGGTAGTGGACTTCGGTCCAAATTTCAATATAACCTTTGAAATTCCAAAAAAAAAAAAAAATAATAATAATCATTCCACCAAGCCCATTTTTTACTCTCTCGTGTATAATTTCTATATCTGTACAGAAAGTTGGTGTTGTAGGTAGTGGGCTTCTCCAGCCATACCTTTTTCTGAAGTAAATTTTCCACAAGCGGTTCATTAACAAGCAATGAGAAGGAAACTTTTGAGATACAACCCATAATCCACTTTTGCCATAAAACCAAAATAAACGACCATTTAACATTGTGGAAGGCTTTCTCTAGGTCTATTTTACACCAGGAATTCAAGATTTTAATATAGAATCAAAACACTCAACCTAAGATCTGTCTTCCTTTCACAAAGGCAGTTTGGTGATTAGAAATAAGATTTGGGAGCATTACCTTTAACCGTTCAGCAAGAACCTTAGAAATGGCCTTGTGGATGCTGTTGGTGAAACTAATAGGGCGCAGATCCTTAATCTCTTGAACTAGAGGCTTCTTAGGAAAGAGAGCAATAATATAGACTTGAGGAGAGGCTTCTTAGGCAAGAGAGCAATAATATAGACTTGAGGCGCCAATCTATGGTGCCAAACTTTTGAAAATCATTCACCACCTTCATAATATCAACTTCATAATATGTTAGGAGATTCTACAACTTATTAGGCACCACCTAGAACCTCCCTTGTTCTATGTGGGACTAACCCTCATTGGTCGAGTCAATCCTTAACATTAAGTAGACTCTAAACAATTTGGCTAGCGATAAAATTACGAGTCAGACAAAAGAGCACACATTAATTAGTCAGGGGAAATGTATAGTCGATATACTCATCAATTAGTCAACGGCAATACAAAAAGATGCTTAATTCAAGTTTAACGCGTTTCACTTATCCAAATGTGGCTCCCAAAATTCGGTTTACACAAAAAGTCATGTATTGCGAGTTTGAGGATTTAGTTCGGCAGGAAAATAACGTACAACACATGCAGGCACATAAGGAGCATAGATCATCTAATTTGATGTTCCAAGATCACAACTAAATCCATGAAATAAAAGTCGAAAACCTAATCCCTCAGATTTGTATATAAAAAGATTAGGGTTTTCCTTCTTTTCTCATTTTGTTTCTTACAGATAGCCTCCATCTCCAACTTTCAATCTTTCATGGTGTAAACGGCAACAAGCAACAATGTATGATTATCCACAACGAAACGGTAACAAAATCTTGGCAGCGGTTTGTTTTTAAATACGTTTACATTATGATTTTTTCTCTCTGAATTGTAAGAGTTGAGATTGTTTTTGGTTACTTCCCACAAAATAACTTTCCGATGAGCCCAAACTCTTTTGCTTTAAATCCAAAACCTTTCTTTGAGTGAAGCATGAAATGTAATACCATGTATTGTGTAAAATTTATCTTTTTTATTATGAGACCTACCTTTGTTGTTCAAATTAAACTTCTTTAATATGTATTTTGTTCTCTTCGGGTTCAAACCTTTGAGATTGTCAGACCCATCTAGCTTAGTCTCTCAATTTGTCGCTAAAGAGGGGATTTTATTTAGATCAGTTGATGGCAAATAAAACCAGTAAATGTCTTAATGATTAACCTTGGTTTGCAAGATTAACCTTGTTTCAGTGTGTATGCCTGGTCAGTTGTTTTCTTTTCCAATTGTCTATGACTGTAAATTTTGAGATTATCAAACCGATCTCAATTTGTTGTTAAAAATTGATGGCAAAGAGTGTAATGTAGCACTAGTCTTGTGTCTTGTTTCAGTTTTTATGCCTTGGGTCTATTACAAATTGTTTTTTTTTTTACCACAAGTAATGCAATGTCTATTCGATACTGATGGATTTACATAGTAAATGTTACCTCAATGCAAATGCCATGTAAATATGTCAAATTGCCAGTTTTATTTTCGTTCATGAATATGCCCCATTATGTTACCTTTTCCCTTTTGTTTCCGACTTTCAATCCTAAAATTTAAGGATTTCATCAAACTCGAAAATTGTAAAAAATGGATGATTTTCTTCTAAATCGTGTAAAGTGCGACTGACCCAAGCACGGGTTAGGTTGAGGGGACTGCATGGGCATTAAATGCCAAGTCAGATAGATGTTTACAGTTGTTTCGCACCATTCAAACCTAGAGCATCTCTGGAGAGGCGGTCAAACAGTCTAGAAGGCACATATCGAAGGATATACTCTGAGAGACCTTTCCTAGTGAAAGCTCTAGAGGATATATACTCTTAGAGGACCATGTCTGAGACATACTTCAAGAGTAACGTTCTAGAAGACAAGTTACAAGGTAGGACCTAGAAGATACCATCCCGAGGGAAGAAATCTAGAACCATCGCGAAGACTCTGAGAGTAGAGCTTTAGAAGGAAGGAAGACCATAATCCCTATGGGATCTTTTAGAAGGAACTTAGAGGAAGACTCCCAGAAGGGATTGCGTATCTCGAAGAATAAACATATGTAGTTTAGTTTCCATACACCTTGTAACACTAGAATATGTACTCTCACCCCGACTTGTCTATAATACCCAGCTTGTGTGAGGTAGAAGGACAAGTGAAAACTAACAGGAGGAAGACTAGTTTTAGAACGAGAAGACCTAGGATTAGTTGTGTGGGATTTTACAAGAAGACTTAGTTAATTTTTAAGGGAAGGTGAGGATCTTTGTAACCAAACTCAAAATTAATGAAAGACAAGGATGTAAGCCTCCACCGAGAGGAAGAACCTTGTTAAAAAACATACTTGTGCATGATTCTTTAATTTCTTGCACTTTCTTTTATGTGTTCTTAGATTTACAGCTTTCATGATTTGTTTAGATGTAGTTTTACTTTATCTTCTTAAGTAGTTCTTCATCTAACATCATTGGGTGTGGTACCACTAAAAATGGTACTCATAGTACCAGTTGAGTATGAGCAAACTTGGAATCACAACTTATTTCGGTCTTTTTTACCTATAGACAATGAAGTGTCACCCAGTTTTATGTAGAAAAAAGATGCACAATCAAGCACCATCACCGGGTGAAATGTACTGTCACCACATTTGGACAGTCACGCAAAATCAATGCTTAAATATTTCGAAGAAAAAGTGCTGCCACTAGTAGCTATATATGGAAGCAAGTGTAAGAAAACTGAGTACAGAGTTGCTTAGAAATGACAAACTCAAGTAGGATAACCTGACTTTGATAAACACAATTAAACTTCCATGAATTGCTTATCAACAATGACCACCACATACATGATGTAGTATTGTACCTACAGATAATAAAGTGTCCTAAAATTTTGTTGCAAGAAAATGGACGATTTACCGCATTAACCTGATGAAACGGCCAGCTACCACTAGCACTCTAGCAGTAGAAAAAGAAGATTCAAAAGATCTAAGATAGGAAAAGGCAGAATCTCCGACTGAAAGCCCAGCAAGATGGATTAATCACGCAGGTCTCAACTACTGCATGCAAGCTAAATGCAATGCTGATGTAGTACATCTTTAGTACTGCATTCCTTATTTATGCATTACGTATTTTATTCTACTCTTACGAGTATTTCTTGTTTAACAAGACTCTTTACTTTCCTAGTTTAGGTTGGTTTTCTTTCTTTATTTTTTAGTCGGTTATGTAAGCCTATATATAGGCTAGTTCTCTTGATGAGAAGACATCTTATTCAACTTTTATAAACCTTGATTATTCAATCAAACTATCATTAAGTTTCTTACGAAACTTAAACCTCCCTTTGTATCTCTAGCAATACAAGCTTCTTACGAACCTTGTTTGCCTTCACCCCTTTGGTCCGCCATTAGTTGGCATTAGAGCAATAGTTCTAGATTCTCATCTAGAACTCGATCCTGATACCTTAGCTTCCGCAACCCTAGTTCTTTCAAAAAAAAAAAAAAAAAAAAAATTCTTTCTTAGTTTTTTTGTTCAGAGTTTCATAGTATTCCAATGGCAGACGCACCTCTTACAAAGGCTGATCTAGCTGAATTCACATCAGGACTTGAAACTAGTCTTTCGACAAAATTGGAAACTAGTATGATCAAGATCAGTATCGATGCATCCATCAAAAATTTTACAGAAGATTTTGACAAGAGGATGGTTACACAAGAAATTTTTTTGACCAAGCTTGCAAAACACGTCGGTATGAAGGATGAAGATATTCCTAAATTTGGAAACGAAAAGAAAGAAGAGAAAGAGAAGAAAGTAGACGAAGAAAAGAAAGACGAGACAAAGTTCATGAATTCTTCTTTCTACGCCAACACGGATATTCCAGAAGATGTTAAACGTCAACTAAGATTGAACGATCAGTTAGAAAGCTTTCTTGACAATCCAAGAAAGAAACTGGTGGTTCTAAACCTAGACAGTGATGAGGAAGATAAGCTAGAAAAACATCAAGCAGAGAGATGGACAGAAGACATTAGATTAAAGTCTGGTCAAAGTCCTTACGGAAATCTTCCAGAATACAAATTAAAGGCCGACATCCCTAACTTTCACGGAGGCCTACAAATTGAAGAACTGTTATATTGGTTTTATGAAGTAGAATCATTCTTCAAGTTTATGGATATTCATGATAGTTATCAGGTAAAGCTTGTTGCATACAAACTCAAGGGAGCAGCAGCAACTTGGTGGGAAAAACTTTGTGATGATCGAACCAAGTATAAGAAACCTCCAATACTCACTTGGAAAAGAATGAAGGATTTGATTAAAGATAAATTCTTACCAAGGGATTATATGCAACAACTATTCATCCAGCTCCAGAATATTGTTGACAAGGAGCTAGACTTGTTGAAATTTATACTGCTGAATTTTACGCTCTTATTGCTAGGAATCAACTGAATGAGTCTGAAGAACAATTACTTGCACGTTACATTGATGGTTTGAATAGGCTTATCCAACAAGGGATGACCCAATCTGTTTTTACTATGGCTGAAGCTGTTCAACAAGCTATGAAGGTAGAAAGTTGTGTTTTACGTGGTTCAAATCATGCATATCAGCGTCAGACTAGAATGCCGAACAATAATAGAACTGCATATCCCGGAAAGCAGAATTATTTTAGTTCTGCAAATCAAGATGTTTGGAATGGAGCTCAAAACTATCAAGAAGAAGGTTATAATCGTCCAAAGCCGGTAACCAACTTTTCTTACAACCAAACACCGCTTCCAGCTAAAGGTACACCTGTGATTAACGTACCACCAAAACCTAATTCTCGCTCCACTGAGAATAGACAGCAGTTTCCACCGTTATCCAAGTCTCAGAATACTTATACGAAGTTTAGAGGAGATAAATGCAACAAGTGTGGCTTAATAAATGCAACAAGTGTGGCTTAACTGGTCATACCTCCAGTGATTGTCGTAAGTTCAATGGATACATTGGTGAAGCTCAGGCCCAAGAAGATGCACAAGAAGAAGAAGGATGGAATAATTATGACCAGAATTATGAACATATGCATGAATCTTATGATACTGATTTCCTTGGCATGATTCGTCCTATGTTGCTTACTGAACCATGTCTTTCACAAAGACATAGCATATTCAGGTCAAGGTGCACTATTAGAGGATAATGTTATGGCATGATCATTGATAGTGGGAGTTATGAGAATTACGTAGCTGCCAATATTGTTGAGAAGTTGGGTTTGCCAGTTACACTCCATCCAAATCCATATTATGTGGGTTGGATTAATAGTTCTTCTACTCAAAAGATTACTCATCAGTGCTTAGTATATTTTTCATTCCCCGGATATGAAGATTATGCTCTATGTGATGTGATTAACATGACGGCTACAAGCTTACTTCTGGGAAGACCATGGCAGTATGACATACGTGCTGCTCATTACTGTTTTGAGAATACTTACACGTTTGAACATGATGGTTTTACAAAGGTATTGTGGCCTATACGATCTTCTTCAGCTGTAAGAGAACACTCAGACCAGAGTACTGCTGCTTTAGTTGGTACCATTGCTCGTTCTTCGAGGAAAACTCATTTTTTGAGTTCACATGAAGATGCTAAACCAATGGTGGAAATTCCTGAAAAGGTACGACATTTTTTATCATGCTTTAGTGAGTTATTCCCAACAGAACTACCAAATATTTTACCACCTTTGAGAGATTTGCAGCATCAAATTGATTTTATCCCTGGAACTTCCCTTCCTAACCAAGCTCATTATAGATTAAGTCCGAAAGAGCATGAGATATTACAGGGACAAGTTGATGATCTTTTGCAAAAGGGAATGATTAGGCTTAGTAAGATTCCTTGTGCTAGCCCGGCCTTTTTAGTTGACAAAAAGGATGGTGGTTATCGTATGTGCATTGATTGTAGAGCCCTGAATAGAGTGGCGATACCTTATAGGTTTCCTATACCTAGGATTGACGACATGATAGACATGCTTGCTGGTTCTAAGGTGTTTACTAAACTTGATTTACGAAGTGGTTATCATCAAATACGTATTCGTGAAGGTGATGAATGGAAGACTGCATTCAAAACTCGTGAAGGATTATATGAGTGGCTTGTTATGCCATTTGGGTTATCTAATGCTCCTAGCACGTTTATGCGTCTAATGAATCAAGTTTTGCAGCCTTTTCTTGGGAAATTTGTCATAGTTTACTTTGACGACATTCTTATTTATAGCCGCAATGAAGAAGAACATCTTGAACATTTATCTCAAGTGTTTAAGGTATTACAAGAGAATGTGTTATATGTGAACCTGAAGAAGTGCACATTCCTTACCAACAAAGTTGCATTCTTGGGTTATATTGTATCCAGTGACGGTATTTGTGTGGATGATTCTAAGGTCCAGGCAATTGTTGATTGGCCTACTCCTACTCAATACGTGATGTACACAGTTTTCATGGCTTGGCTTCTTTCTACAGAAGGTTTGTAAAGGATTTTAGCTCCATTGCTGCTGGTTTAACAAATTTTTTGAAGAAGGAACATTTCGAATGGACTGAAGAAGCAGATAAAAGTTTTAATTTATTCAAGGAGAAGCTGTGTAGTGCCCCTGTTCTTGTTATGCCCAACTTTGAGAAACCATTCGAAATCCACTGTGATGCTTCTATTGTTGGCATAGGCGCAGTATTAACTCAAGAAGATCATCCAGTTGCTTTTTACAGTGAAAAGAATTCAGATACAAGGAAAAAGTGGTCAACTTATGAACTAGAATTGATAGAACTTGTTCAAGCATTGAAACAGTGGCATCTTTATCTCGTTCACAATGAGTTTATTGTCAATACTGATCATCAAGCTCTTAAGTTTCTGCAAACTTCAGCTAAAGTCAACAGAATGCACGATAGGTGGTTATCTACCATCAATCAATACACTTTCTCTATTCGGCACAAAAGTGGGAAACTAAATCAAGTAGCTGACGCTTTGAGTAGACGAGCTCATCTTTTAGTCACTCTTAGACATGAAAGTGTGGCTTTTGATTTCTTGAAGGATATTTACAGTGATGATCCAGATTTTCAGTCACTTTGGGAGAAGTGTGGTTCTACAGGCGGTGTGGATGATTATCTGATTCAAGATGGATTTCTTTTCAAAGGAAATAGGTTATGCATACCACAATGTTCATTACGTCTTCATCTTATTCAAGAACTGCATGGTAGTGGTCTTGGAGGACATTTTGGGCGTGATAAAACCATAGCCTTGGTTGAGGAACGTTACTTTTGGCCTTCTTTGAAAAGAGATGTTCAGAAATACGCCCAAAAGTGTATGATTTGTCAGCAATCCAAGGGAACAATTCAAAACACAGGATTATATAGTCCACTTCCTGTTCCTGAAGCTCCATGGGTTGATATTAATATGGATTTTGTGCTTGGTTTACCACGTACGTCAAAAGGGAATGACTCTATCATTGTTGTGGTGGATCGTTATTCAAAGATGGCGCACTTTATAGCTTGCAAGAAGACAACAGATGCTTCAAATGTTGCTTATCTGTTTTTCAAAGAAGTAGTACGTTTGCATGGTGTTCCTAAATCCATCACATCTGATCGAGATACTAAATTTCTGAGCTACTTTTGGAAGTCATTATGGATGCGTTTGGGAACAAAATTACAATACAGCACAACTGCCCATCCTCAAACTGACGGCCAAACAGAAGTGGTTAATCGTTCCTTAGGGAATTTGATTAGATCTAAGATTATTGAAGGCAAGGAAAAACAATGGGACAATCTCCTCCCACCATGGAATTTGCTTTTAACACATCAATCAATAGGTCTACAGGTAAGACACCTTTAGAGATTGTGTATTCTAAGGTTCTAATCATATTTTGGACTTGGTAGTACTTCCCAAACTGCAGCCATCTAGCTTAAAAGCAGACAACTTGGTTGACAAAGCTTCACAAATACATCAAGAAGTGAAGACAAAGCTTGTAGACTCAAACGCCAAATACAAAGAGGCTGCAGATAAACATAGAAGATTGAAGACTTTCCAAGAAGGAGAATTAGCGCTGATTCATCTATGAAAGGAACGTTTTCCTACTGGAACTTACAACAAAACAAAGATGAAAAAGTATGGACCGTTCAAAGTTCTAAAGAAAATCAGTGACAATGCTTATGTCATTGATCTGCCACCAGATTGGAACATCTCCAATATCTTCAACGCGCAAGAGATTTTCACGTTCCATGGAGAAAATGAAGTTCTATATATTGGATAACTCGAGGGTGAGTTTCTTTCAAGAAGGGGGGACTGATGTAGTACATCTTTTGTACGAGTAGAAAATCTGCATAGGTACTCAAGGAGCCATATCCATC
>JAJJMA010260317.1:163-11199 GCA_023529015.1 Papaver nudicaule | reverse complement strand
AAACCTCCCCATGTGAGTTCGGACACCACTTTTTCAATCTCCTTTTTCTGGAAATGCGGGTACCGGTATGGCCGCACATTAATTGGAGACGAGTCAAAAATCAATGGTATGTGATGGTCATGAGATCGCCTAGGAGGTAATGAAGTAGGTGATTGAAATAGGTCAGAAAATTCTTGTACTAATTGTTGTATTAAATGACATTACTTCATTCGAAACATTTGTTAGTTGTAGGAGGGCACCATGTCCCTCTCGGTGTAATCACCAACTAAACATATTTCGTTGTTAGGTGTGCTGAACTTCATTAGGAGTTTGCTGAAGTCCCAAGTAATAGTTCCTAATGTGTGCAACCACTGCACACCAAGTACGACATCACACCCACTGACACCTAACATGAAGAATTCAGTTGTGAAAGCATAATCTTGTAGCTTAATGCAAAAGTCAGTGCATCTTCCAAAAGTTTCCCACACACACACACACACATCATAACTTGCATTTCAACATCTTTTGTTTGAGCTTGGTAACCACATTGTTTCGCAAGCTTAGGATGAGTAAAGTCTTGAGTAGATCCCGAATTAATGTACCCGTGATACACATAATTTTTGGAAAGGGAGAACCCATTAAAGAAGGTGGTGAAATCTCTGGTTGTACTTCAATTTCCTTCTCAAATTCTGCCACTTCTTCCACTCGAATAACGCCATTGTCATTTGTTTCCAATTCCGAGATAGTAAGAGGAGCACCTTCAAGAATCAACAACCTTGAAGAATTCACACAGAGATGTCTCGGTTTATACACCTCATCACAATTAAAACAAAGACATATCTCACATGGTTCTTTTTGCTCCGCCCATGATAAACACTTAGCTCCAATATGTATAGTATTTCTCTGAGGTTGAGCGACAATTTGCTTTGTTTACAAAGGACGAACCAAAGGTCTTGATGGTTGTGATGCTTTGATAGCATCTTGTTAGCATAATGTGCGTTCAAAAGCTTCAGAAAATGTTTGTACGTTCAAATGCTCTGATACAAGATGATAGAATTCTGGTACTAAACACCAGATTCTCATACTAACCAGTAAGAATTGCTAACAATAAGAATAAAAACAGTTGATCCTTTGATTGGGGATCAGACCACCTCAATTAAGCAAACACTCAATCTGCATTGATAATGATATATGATACCTAACAAGCTGATGTAGGCATAGTATTTATAGGACATAAAAGACTCGTAACATATGACTCCTACTGTCGATAGAATTCTACTTAAACTAAAATACTACACTGATCCAAACTCTACCAAAATATTGATCCAAACATAGGACTAATATTCCATTAACTGGTGTTGGTATCCCAACAACAACATAAAGCCTGGTAGCATATTTTTAGAGAGGGAATGTAAGACGTTCATCATGTGTCGATCAAGGTATATGTTCTTCTTCTCAAGGATGTCCATCGCGAAAGTTCAAGATATGATCAATGCGAAGAAACATACAAAAAAAAAAAGATAATTCAAAATGCTTGAACATATTCAATCATATTTATATGTACACAACGTAAGAGAAGTACTCGAAATTCTATAAGATAACAAAGATTTGTATATTCTTTGAAAGAGATTGGGAATCAACAGCGCTATGAGACCCCAGTTTTTTACCCCATTTCCTTTTCTTTCTTTCTTTTTTATAACAAGAAAGCATTTTATTAACTACGGGAAAGCAAACCTACAGTACTGATTAAAGAGTTCGACACCAGCATCAACTCTAGAAAAGAAAGTACACCTAGCAGAATCCGATAGGGATTCCGACGAGAAGTTACAAACACCCTTAGACCTTGCCTCCTTGGCAATTTTGTCTACTAAGTTAAAAAAAAAACGATTCTTAAACTGAAAAGAAACATTAGACAAAGTTTTAAATTGAGAACATGCTCTCTCAACATTTCCAACAACTCTCAAAATGTAAAGATGCATCAGACTCTGAGTATCCATTCACAGCTAACACCAGGTTTTTGCAGTCACTGAAAATAACCACAGAAGCCAAGTTCTTTTTTCAAATCAGCTTTTGCACTTCCAGAAGAGCTTTTGCTTCAGCGTCTAGAGGGCAGGATGCTCTTCCTGAGCCGATTCTGCACTCCATTCTACAACCTGTATTGTCCAACAAAATAATAGCATAGCCCATAGATAAGTCAGTCTTTTTGAAAGTTGCATCAAAGATGATCTTCCAGTCTAAACATTCTGTATTCCTCTGGTTCTGCAAAACATTATGCTTAATAGTAGGTTCTGAATCTTGAATGCTCAGATTCCCAAACTCTCTATAAATTTGAGCAATTAGGTCATTAGGCTTTGGCACAAAACCATTGTGAATAACTGCATTTTTATATTTCCAAATAGCCCAAAGAATCAAAGGTATCTTTCTATGACAATCCAACAAACTGTTATTAAACAACCAACTTTTAAACCAAGCAGTGATATCAGGAAAGTTAATACAATTTAGGAACTGAAAAGAGAAAGCAAACCAGATAGTCTTGGTGAAACTACAATTGACAAATATATGCATTTCATCCTCCAGAATGTCATTGTTGCAAAGCCTGCAACAGGGGTAACTGTTTTTGTTGAATTGGTAAATTCTCTTTCCCACTGGAAGAACTTTAGACAACAATTTACAGCAGAAAATCTTAACTCTAGGAAGAACTTTGAGTTTCCACAGCTTAATTCACAACTTATTGTTGTTTGCATCCCTAGAATAGCCTGTTAAATATTTGTATGTTGATTTTGTAGTACGCTCCCCTGAGGGAGTGGACAGCCATCTGATTCTGTCATTCCTTGTATTATCAGGAGTGATTGATAAAATTCTGTTATGAACTGATGGGTCAACATATTTTTGAATTATATCCAAATTCTATTGACCATCATTGTTCATGAGCTGATCTACTTTATCAGGGGTATCTTGATCAATAACTAAAGGGAATAATAGGCTTTCTTGTTCAGGAAGCCAAAAGTCTTCTCATAAATCAATGGAGGAACCATTGTTTACCTGCCAAACATAATTCCCCTTAATGATTTTTAATCCTTTCTTGATGCTTGCCCAAATCCAAGATTTGTTGTATTTTCTAGAATTTTTAAGTGGGTTTGATATGGGGAAGTATTTACATCTCAGTACAGTAACCCAAAGCTGGTTTGGGTTATTTAGCATTCTTCAAGCTAGCCTGGTAAGCAAAGACAAATTTTGTTTATGGGGGCTTCTAATTCCAAGGCCCCAATAATCCTTACTAATACATATACTACCCCAGGATTTTGTATAGAAGCATTGTTTAGGGTCCTTCTTGCTCCACCAGAAATCCCTCTGCAAATTGTGCAACTTGTCTAGGGTTTCTTTTGGAAAAGAGAGGCACTGCATCTGATAAGTGGGGTAGGAGCTTGTAGAAGAGTTAATAAGAACAGTTCTGTTACCTGCTTGAGCAAGTAGCTTGTTCTTCCACCCTTGCAGAGAGCCATAGTATCTGTTCAGAAGTGGTTAAAAGTTGTTTGTTCTTTTTTTTTTTTAATCAAAGAACAAGGGGGTTCCTAGGTATCTATCATTTTTGGAGATTCTTTTAACTTTTAAAACTCTAGCTATTAATTTGCAGTGTCTGTTGTGAAGCTTTGGGGAGATAAAAACCCCTGATTTTTGAAAATTAACCACCTGGCCCGACATTTCTCCAAAGATTCTAAGAATTTCCATAAGATTCTTTGCTTCTTTGATGTTTGCTTTTGTAAACAAGAAGCAATCATCAGCAAAGAATAAATGTGAGATCTTTGGAGCCTCTCTACTAACTTGGATTCCAGAGATAAGGCAATTGTTTTCAGCTTTAAACATGAGCCTAGACAGAATTTCCATAGTTAATATAAAGATGTAAGGAGAAAGGGGATCTCCTTGTCGAAGGCCCCTTTCAACTTTAAAGGTTTCACCCGGGACCCCATTTAGAAGCACAGAGAAAGATGTTGTGGTTATGCATTGCATAATCAACTGACACCAGTCATCACAGAACCCAAAACAGAACAAGATCTTTTCTATGAATCACCATTTAACTCTGTCGAATGCCTTAGAAAGATCAATTTTAAGGGCTAAGTGGCCATTTTTATTTTTAGAAGTCTTCATAGTGTGAAGGAGTTCATGGGCTATAATAATATTTTCAGTAATCTATCTTCCAGAAATAAAGGCATACTGATTATTTGAAACTATTTTATCAAGGAATGGCTTCATTCTGTTTGCCAAAATTTTAGAAATTAGCTTATAAACAATGTTACTTAAGCTAATGGGTCTAAAATCAGATGGAGAAGAAGGGTTCTGAACTTTAGGAATGAGAGTGATAAAAGTGTGATTCAGGGATTTTAAGATGTGTTTTGATCTGAAAAAATCCTGAACCGTCTTTATCAAATCTTGACCTATAGTTTCCCAGTTGAATTTGAAAAAACCTGGAGGATACCCATCTGGGCCTGGGGATCTCCACTGATTCATACTACAAAGAGTGTTTTTGATTTCATTAGAATCTGGAATTTTCATTAAGTTAATGTTATCTTCAGCTGTAATGCATGGTTCAATCAGATCACAAATAATGTCATAATGAAAAGAACCTTTAGACTTACCTATATTTTTAAAATGGCACATTAATAAATTGTTCAACTGATTTATCTCTTTTATCCACATGCCTGAGTCATCTCTAATTAAGCGTATGAATATGGTTAACTCTTCTTCTGTAGTATGCAGTATTCATATCATATTCTTTTAGGAACTTGTCCTTGGAGAGGAGATTCTAGTAATCTCACTCTCTTTTGTACCAAGTGTCGAAAAGATCTTGAGTCTCTTTAATTTTGGTAATAGGAAGAGGTTTCAGTTTATGCAAGGATTCTATTTCATTGTTAAGTGTTTCAATGTTACTGAAAATATTACCAAAGACTTTCTTGTTCCAGTCTTTTAAGACTACACTTAAACTATCAAGGTTTGTTTCTAGCCGAAAAGCACTAGAGCCCTGGTTAGCATCATTCCAGTTATCTCTGACCAGAGAAGAGAAACTTTCATGGTCTAGCCAAGTTCTAAGAACTTTAAAAGGTTTTTGAGCTTTCTTAAAAACTGGAAAGGGAATTAACAATATTGGAGTGTGGTCTGAGCCCACTCTAACAAGATGTTTAACAATAGCATTAGGGAACAGCCTAGACCAAGATGCTGAAACTAAAACTATATCTATTCTTTCCTTTATATTTTCTTTTCCCTCCATGTTATTTGACCAAGTAAAAGGCATTCCCTGGAATCTAAGGTCTATTAGCCCTAAGTTGTTTATACTATCGTGAATAAATTTAACAGTAGTTGAGGTTTCACTGTTTCCTCCATGTTTATCCTGTATATGAAGAATAAAATTTAGGTCACCAACAATAACCCAAGGTTGTTTGTTGTTGTGACTAAATTCACATATCCATTCCCACTGCTCAATTTTCTGTTGTGCAGAATGGGCTCCATACATACATAAAAGCTTCCAAGAGTTTTTATAGTTATCAACCACATCAAACAAGTAAATATTATTAAAAAAAAATGCAGTTAACAACTACGTTATTGTGCCAAGCCATCATGAAACCACCTGAATTGCCTATTTTAGGAACTAAGAACCAATCCTATTAAATTTTCTTGCCACTTTTTCCATTACTGTCAGATTAGCCTTGGTTTCAGAAAGAAAAATCATGTATGGGTTTTGTTTTTTATCAGATGATTAAGGTGATTCTGTGTGATTGGGGGGCCAATCCCTTGAATATTCCAAGATAGAAGTTTCATTTCTAAACCTGAATGGAGATACTTTGAGAAACTAAAAGTAGATGGCCTAGGGAAAGCAGCACAAATATGAATTACGAAAACTAGAGATCTAGAACAGGAAACTGGAATCACAAGCTGAAAAAAAGTAAGATGAAGATAGCATACAAATAGATAAAAGAGACACAGGAAAGATAACTTATGACAAGAATAAAAACAAGCTAGAAAGATAAGATCATAAAAAACAGATTGACAAAAAGAGCAATGATCAGACAGCAGGGAATAATGGTAGAAAACTACAGGGAAAAAGGTATTGGATTGAACCTGATTGGTGATGTCCTCAAGGATTCCAGCTTCGGCAACAGCATCAGCAACATGATCTTCCAGCATTTGGTCAGCATCAGCAGAAGAATCAATGTTGTCATCATCACAGACAGATTCAGCCAGCTTGTTCAAGGCCAAGACAATTTGAGAAGCTAAGACCCCAACTCCACTTTCTTCATCTATGGTAAACCTGGGCCTCTTGTTCTTTCTCTGACTGCTAGAAGCCTCATCCAAGTCACTCACAAAGACCTCCCTAGCAACTGGAGAGTTTGGTGGGTCTTTCTCCACTTCTAAGATCATGTTATCTGGGTTCCTTCTCATAGAGGAAGCTATTGGGATAACTTCCTCATTAACCTCCACAACTCCTTCTCCATTATTGGCAGCCTCCACAACCATATTTTCCTCCCTCAAATCCCATGCATGAGTTGGAGCTACTGCTACAATGGGCATCTCCTTAGCATCAACAACTGCCTCTTCTTGCACTTCAACTGCTCCATCAGCCACATTCATTTGATCTTGGACAGGATCAACACCTTGTAAGTTAAGGATTGACACATTCAACCATGCCAAATTTGCCACCAGACCGCAATTCTGTTGCACATGGTTAAGAACATAACAGTTCCTACAGGTAGCAGATGGAAACCCCAAGGAGAATAAAGCAAACTTAACTCTCTCCCCATCTTCTAACGTGACTCTGACTTTTCTGCAAAGTGGCATGTTAATATCCACCTTCACCTTGGCTTTGAAAACTCCAGTACTATCTCTGTTGAAGAGGGTAACCACTTCTCCAGCTTCAGAAGCCACCAGGTAGGGGATATCATCTATGTCCAAGTCAGACCTGACTCTGAACTGCATGTTGAAAATTTCATACTTAAACTCCACATTGTTCACATTCATCCCAAAGTCCCATGGCATAAGAGCTAAAAGATAACCACCAGGAGAGTGTGGCCTTCCCGCAATGATTCCCTGGAATAAAGCACGATTTTGAATCCTGAAGATAAAGACATTCCTTCTGTTTGTGTTGATAATGGTAACATCATGATCAGTCCACCAAAGAGCCCTCAACTGATATCTGAGAGCACCCCTAGACACCACCACATCTTCTCTACAAAGTTGGCCAATCAAACAAAATAACTGCCCATTCTTCTTCTTTCCTTGAAGGTTCACATGTTTTGTTGTCTTTTGAGAAACAGATAGATTTTTTTCCAACTGATGAGCTAACTTATTCACTTTAGAGCAGCCATATTTTTTGAAACTGGAAGCAAGATGAGAGAATTACTGCTAATGAGGTACTTTCTCAGGGGAATTAGAGCAGTATGAGAAAAATTTGTATGAGGATGCAGTTTATAATGATAATGGGAGGAAATAATTGAAAATTGATGCTTGTGACAAGTGTTTATCATGCAATGATAATCAAACTCAAAATTATTGCGTATTAGACTAAAATTGGACTGAATGAAAACTTGATGCAGAGTCCAATAAGTAATGATGACCCAAACACGCATGTAGATGGAATTAGAGAGACTTAGCTTCAGAATCCTGCTTAAAGATTTCATTTTTGGTGATGACAACTCCTCTATTGGCTTGGAAATCAAAGAACAATTGCAGAGGAAGAAGAATTGTCTTTGGGGCCAAGTATTCTGACCAGAAGACGCATGTTGCTTCAGCTGCTGCCTAGGCCGGAAACCCTAGCACCTACCGACCAGGTAAGGCGAGAAGGGATGAAAAACCTGAAAAGGTTGAAACAAATTATTAGAGATTGAGGGTTTCAATTAAACAATCATAAATCAAGGGATTTCATGAGATTAAAAACTGAAAACAAAGGATAAAGGGGAGGATTAAACAATTCCGTCGACAATCTCATGAAGAGAATCAGATATGGGAAAAAGGGGGAGAAACGAAATCGATAAAGATGAGAAAATCAAACTAAAGCATGGAGGAAATCGAAGTTAATGTCGAAACCCTAAAAAAGACGATAGGTTTTTTTTTTTAACGAATCGGTGCGACATGGGGCTGAATCTCAGTGGATCGTGGCAGCAAGGCCACTCTGCCACTTACAATACCCCATCGCGTATTTAAATCGTTTGCTAACGATTCTACCCGCCACCCCATTTCCTTACATCACTATGTGGCAGTTGGATCCACCATAGACCCCACCCCACCCAAAAAATACAGGGCCCACATATTAGTGAGGGCAAATAGAAGTATGACACATAGGGGGTTCAATTTGGTGGTGTCAACAAAGCATTTTCGGGAACGAAGTAGCCAAACAATCATACTGGTTCTTTGTCAAAATTAGACTTCGAACCAAATATCATCTGGGTTAACATATTAAAGCTTAAATAGGAGTAACAACAGTTAAATATTTATGTACTTCCTCTCACCACTGAGTCGGAGAAAACTATCCATTTCATACTGCCTGCAGAATATTTCATACACCGGACCCCTTAGTTCTGCACTCTTCAGTCAATTTTGTAATTAGCATTACTGGCTCACAAACAAAAATTACTAAGATTACTATGAGTTGAAGAAAACGCAGTAACAGACTCTTTTATTCCAGAGCACAATTTTTTGCAGAGACAAATATCTACGCCTACTGTATCAAACTAAAACGGAATATTTTGTTTGTATTTGGTTCTGAGCATGGATAGTCTTCTTTGTAGCATCAGTTTCTCATCTTTCCTTCCCATTTTGTTCAAGTAGAAGACCACCTTCTTTAGGGTAAGCATCACCTCTTCACTATCATAACCTAACTCTTTTTCCTGAATGCTTAAAACCCTTTTTAGTAAACCTAGAACCTCCTCGTCATCCTTCCCAAGTCTGCTCTGAACTGATATCAGACAATCCAGAGCTTCCCCTGTCAGACAAAGACAATGGCTACATTATTAGCATATTGGTTATAATGAGCAGAATATAACACATTAGCATCATCTTTGCATGTGTTCAGAACTTTTTTTATTTATGTCGTCAAAACCCAGAAGGTGTCAGGGTTTCTTCAAGTAACCAACCAATTCTCAAGAGACCGTACAAAGGCCTCAAGCCATTCAACTGTCGGATCCTTGAGCTTCACAGTGTGGGCTGAGTGTTCAACTTTTCACCACCTCATGTGTGATAATTTTCTCACGAAAATACTTGAGCAGCACTATTGGAAGAACCTAATTGGAGTTACAGGTCAAAATTCCCCAAAAGACCAACCATGTTGTTTGTGGAGCTAAACGCTTTGATTAAAGAAGTGTCTGAACACCAATCTTATGGTAGTCTGGTAGGGGGACTTCTTGATCCTCATTAAGCCTGAGGGGGACTTCTTGATCCTCATTAAGCCTGTATCATTAGATATGACTACACCAATACTCACCCTTTATATTGTCTGCAAAGGCCAATGCTTCTCATTTGTTACTTTTCAACAGATTACACGCTAAACATCCATTCCCTACAGTATAACTTCCTTGTTGATGTTAATGTTTCATCAAATGGCTGCAGCAGCCAAGTTCAAGCCATAGTATACCCAAAATGTTGATGGACTCGAACATCATTTCCGTTTAACAAAATTGTTTTCATGAAAATTACAATTCACCAACCTCTTTTTGAGGGATGTCCTCATAAAGCAGAAAAACTTTACTTTTATCTTTCTCGTTTTACCATATCAGGAATACTAAGCTTAGCCATTTTCTTGTCCAGATGCAAAGTCTACTCCTTGAATTCAAGAACCTAACTTTCAGTCAAACTTTTCACATTTCTTCCGTAAATCCGTTTCCCCAACAGCCTCAACTGACAGGGGAGAAAGAGAGAACCCTGAAATCTGGAACCAAAGGACTAAACTCTCCAACTGGATTAGAAAAGGACTACTAGATGTGAACTAGTGATGGAAGGTCGAACGGGTCACTAACGGAGACCATTTGAACACTACAGTGCATCCTCAAAGGTTAGTAACTAATGTCAAAACGTCCCGATTGGCCAGAGATTACTCGCCGTAGAAGGTTCTATAAAAAATTTAATTTTCCCTCTTTTTTGTTAGAGCATTCTCTTTGAGATTCAGCTATTTGAGTAATTACTATCAATATTCAGCAAATTTAAGAATAAAAACTCCAGTAAACAGAAGTGTAGGACCTCCTCAGAAAGCAATAGGCAAAAGGTCCACTTACCAACAAGGAGAGAATCTTTCCCAAAAGCATCCTCACGGATCCTCACAACCTCCAATGCAAGATGCTCAGCCTCATCGTCCCGCCTCAAGTGGTAAAGTGTAACAGCAAGGTGCAACATTGGGACAGATATAGACTGATCGCTCAGCTCAACAGTCTTTCTCATGATCTGCAAACTTGATCTCAATAAGCGCTCAGCCTCTGCATAATTTTTCGAACGTGAATAGGAAGTGGCGAGGTTTATAAGGTGGGTCACTGAATTTGGATGTTCATTTCCTTTGCACTTTTCAGTTATCAGCAAGCACTCCCCTAGCAGCTGTCGCCCTTCATCTTCTCTGTACAGAATAATAAAAAAACCGAACAATATATAGTGACGTCATACATTTCTAAGTCATATCACAAATATAAAAAGGTCGTGTCTAGGAGGAATGTGGTCCCCACCTTCCTGCAACGTGAAGTAATTCTGCCAAGTCTATTCTCATTTTCTCCACAAGCCCATCATCTAAAGCCAGGTATTTTGAGTCATTAATAACTTTTATACCATTCCTATACAATCTAATTGCTTCATCAATGTCTCCTGATACCCAAAAATATAAAAAGTCATTTAGAATTTAGAAATAGAATTTTTCACAATGGCAACAAATAAAGACATACAAATGTTTTCTTCATAGGATAATAATAACAAAACATTTGGGCGTAAAAGTGTTTGTCATGTATGGACGAGAGAGAATTGCTCCAGTACATTTCTCTATAATCGTTACAAGAAATAAAGTGAGGTAAAACATCTTTTGCATGCATAATAAAAAA